>JBAMJV010007587.1:0-115000 GCA_037951105.1 Echinarachnius parma
GGCGGAGCAAATGTCCGGCGGAGCATTTGTCGGCGGAGCAATTGTCGGCGGAGCAAATGTCGGCGGAGCAAATATCGCGGAGCATTTGTCGCGGAGCATTTGTCGCATTTTTCGGAGCAATTGTCGGCGGAGCATATGTCGGCGGAGCATATGTCGTGTCACCAGTTGTTACATCGATTAGAAATTCCTTGATGCGATGGTTGTAAAATTGTTCTCATGAAAGAGAACAAAAGATATCCCATGACAACCATCTGCCACTCTAAACATGACTGCACAGAGTAAAGGCTCTATTGATACATTTCTCCATCCCAATGACATTTGTCACCCCCCCCCCCCCCCCCCCCCCCCTCCGTCGCTATGCCATGCGCTCATATATTGGTTCCTCTGCATTCGGCTATTTACTTTAGTTTTCATCCCTGTACATTTATACACGGGTGTTGTGAAATTCATTTGAAAGTGGAAGCCATGTCTGATCTGGTTTTGGTGATGGTGTTCATTCGAATGTATTTATATGGCCTTTGGCATATTCAAACGTGCTATCAATATGTATTCGGTAATCTGTAAGACATATTTGTTAAGTTGCAAGAGGTTTTTGGTATAATCCCCCAATTCATCGACGTGTATTTCGTCTTTTAAAACGGCCAAGGTAAAATTTTCAGAAGAAGGCCTGATACGGACCACTGATCCTTTTGTAATTGTCTCGCTTACCCCGCAGGTACCAATCTTAAACACGGTACTTCGCCACAAAATAGAAGCATCGCACAAACCCCAGGGGCCAAACTTTGGAGGCGCAAAGGACTTCTTTTCCACCAGGTACAGCCCGGGAGACTCATATTGTTGGTTTTGTTTACATTCTCCTCTAAATATTCATATGTTAAACAATCAGTACGCTTTTTCGATGCACAAAAGACCTCTGAGCTGCCGGTCTAATATGATAACAAACGAATCACATGGAAACCAAACAGGTGGCGTAGATACCAACGTAATACCTATTCATCAGGAGGGGGAGGGGGGGGGGGGATCAATGACAGATCTACGCCCAATTGGGATGAAACTCAATAGTTCATGAAAATATATTATGTTGTTGCTATTCATTTGAAATACTGTAAATACTTGTTGGTGGTGCAACATGCATGGACACTGCTTTTAATATTGCATAATGCCTTTTCAAAACAGGTAATGCAGAGAGTACAATGAGGATAACGAATGAGTGGACAGAATAGTTCAAACAGAACAGTTCGAACAATAAAGTTCCACCTAGAGCTTCAAATAATGAAATAAATTGGACACCTGCGGCCGAGAGCACGATCATGACTCAGGACCAGCCCTAGTTCCACTGATCTCTATATATGCTTTACGGTTGAATGGGTAAGGGGCGGTTATGTGTGCTCCGCTACGTTCTGTTGATTTGTACTTAATTCTAGCATATTGACATCGATGAGTTAGAGCCAATGCTGCTAATATGGTAAATATCGCTGGTCCGTAATCAGGCCCCTGCCCCCTGTTGTCTGAACAGCAGGGGTGTCGATCCGTTTTTGAGATTGGGGGGCGAAATTTGAAATTTTTTCCAGAGTGACCACTGAGAGAGCTAAAAGCCCAACATTGGCATGCCCGGAAGTTTTATTATGCGCTCATTGAAAGTGTCTTGATGGCTCGAAGACCTGACTTTGGGGGGCACCCAAATTTGGGGACAATAATGGGGGTCCAGGGGGCGGAGCCCCCGGAAGCTTTTAGATTTCAGACATTTGCTCCTAGCATGGGTGTTAAAATTGTATAAAATAGTGAACCTACTCAGAACGTATTTTTAAAAGGCATAGCGAGGAAAAGACTGAGCCTTGCATGAGATGGATCCACGTGATCATGTATACTGTATATATAGCCATCGATATAGTCTAGGGCATTGGGCTCCCATAAAACTAAGCAAGGGCGTCAACAATTTCTCAAAAGTGTATGGGAGACATTGCGAGGAAGCGAAGCGACCGAGCGGGGGAGGGTGTGGGAGGGGGTGTCCCCCTCCCACAGTAGGGAGCTTTTGTATTTTTGGGCGTGAAATTGTGCGATTCGGTGCACACCTGAGACAGAAATTTCACGTAATATGAAGTATATAGGTATGGAACCAAACATACATAATGACAAAGGGAGGGGGACAATCTGCTCCTTTTTCAAATGTGGGGGGGACATGATATTCCAATTTGATTTGCGTTCAGCGCATATGTACTGAGATTATTTTATTTTCTGTGACGGTGTGCTATCTATAGATGAGGTGTGCGCTTGAGAAATTACGCTGCCCAACACATTTCAAAAGGTGAGTTCCCGCAACCCAAATGAAACTTGCAATATGAGAAACTGTATGCGCGCGAAACGGCTATTTTGAAGATTAATTATTGATAAATGTGTCTTTCCCCTCTTTGGCATTATATCACTCGATTTTTTCTTCCTCATTTTCGGAATTATTGGGGGGGGGGGGGGGGGCGAAATGATATGTTCGCCCCCCCCAATATTTTCATTGGGGGGCGACCGCCCCCCCTGCCCCCTCAGGATCGACACCCCTGCTGAACAGTCTGACATAATCATGAATGCAACATGTCCAAGATGTGTGAAAGGGCTGGAAGAATATATTCTTTAAGTTCCGTAAGCTACCAATAAAATGAACGTGGTTCATCGGTATGCGAGCTGTTAGACCGGCAGCCCAGAGGTCTTTTGTGCATCGAAAAGCGTACTGATTGTTGAACATATGAATATTTAGAGGAGAATGTAACAAATCCAATAATATGAGTCTCCATGGGTGTATCCGTGGATAAAGGGGTCCTTTGCGCCTCCAAAAGTTGGCCCCTGGGGATTGTCCGATGCTTCTATTTTGTGCGATTGTACCGTGTTAATCGTCGATCACGACTCGCCGCGGCGGGGTAAGCGCATCGTAGACAATGGAGAAATCACTGATGCATGTTACCTTTTTCGAACATTTTACGATGCCTGTTTTGAAAGACAAAATACACGTTGATGCATTGGGGATTATATCCAAAACCTCTTGCAACTTAACAAATATGTCTTACAGAGTACAGAATACATATTGGATACAAATGTCATCCGTTGAATTACCCTACAGATGCCTCTGAATGTTGAAGATCGACTCGTTAAAGTTGTCTTTAAACAAATTAGCTTCCACTTTCAGAAATTGTATGTCCGTACGTAAATGTTATAAATGAACCCAGAAGAGACGGACACGATCGCTGCACAAACTCGTAAAGGTCAGTTGTATGTGTGTATTGGCGCCAAAGCTGCATGTAGAGGACAATAGACATTCTCTCGCAGGATCTCAAAACGGCTTATAACGCAAAAGGAGGCGACCTCGATAGGTGAATGTGTGTGTGTGTTTGTGTGTGCCCTGTCGCTATGCCATGCGCTCATATTAGTTCCTCTGCATTCGATTATTTTCTAGACGGGTGTTTATGTAATGTCATAACATTAATTGGTAAGTGGAAGCCCTGTTTGATCTTGTTTTGGTGATGGGTTCATTAAAATGTATTTATATGGCCTTTGGCGTTTTCAAACGTGCTATCAATATGTATTCTGTAATCTGTAAGACATATTTGTTAAGTTGCAAGAGGTTTTGGATATAATCCCCAATGCATCAGCGTGTATTTTGTCTTTCAAAACAGGCATTGTATAATGTTCGAAAAAGGTAACATGCATCAGTGATTTCTCCATTGTCTACGATGCGCTTATCCCGCCGCGGCGAGTCATAAGTGACGATTAACACGGTACAATCGCACAAAATAGAAGCATCGGACAATCCCCAGGGGCCAACTTTTGGAGCCGCAAAGGACCCCTTTATCCACGGATACACCCAGGGAGACTCATATTATTGGATTTGTTACATTCTCCTCTAAATATTCATATGTTCAACAATCAGTACGCTTTTCGATGCACAAAAGACCTCTGGGCTGCCGGTCTATGTCTTTAAATCTCAAGGTACGCAGTTCAAATCCACCAAAGAAATTCCCGTTTTTTAAAATTTTTAATCTATTAATGCATGGTCCAATTTTTTCACTGTTACAGTAAAAATTCATGATGAAGCAACAATAGCTTCATCATGAATTGTGTAACGTATTTACATGTCTTTCTTTCATTTCATTTTAATTTTTTCTTTTCTTATTCCTTTATTTCTTTTGTTTTAAATGTTTGAATTCATCTTTTTTTGTATCTTGCATTTCTTCTATGTTTTCATGATTGTTTTGGTTTTCATTCATTCAGACACAGTGCAACATTATCACAATCAAATCATGTAACATTGTAATTGGGGATTCCATGAATGTTGATCAGGTGGTCCTCCGAGCCATCGTGAGCGACCGTGATGCCGCACTTCTCGAAGCCGCGGATGACGGTCTCCTTCAGTGTGGTGGTCATCTCCTCCCACACCTGCCCCACCCATTGTGTTATTAACACGCGCCTCTCGTGCGTCGTCAGCTTGTTCTCCAAATAGTCAGAGAGATGATCCTGTAAAAAAAAAAAAAAAAACACGATTTAATTATCAATTTAACAAAACAGCAAATTGAAATGAATTTCTTATTACATTATTTTTAGGCAAATTAAATTCAAATATTAGTCGACAATGATACGATAAAAAACAAAATAAACAAACAACAAAATTTCACTAACATCCATGTGATTGGTGGAGAGGTCACCACACTTCTGCTTGAACGTCCTGTTGAATACGACATCCAGGGGTTGGACAAGTGAGGTACATCCAGGTGGGATGAGAGCGGGGGTCGTACCAACGTCTTTCAGTTCGCTTAGGACCCGTTCTGTCATTTGCGCAGCATGCACATCGGCCACAAGAAGACTTTTACACTGTCCCGCTATCGCTGGGCGCCAAA
The DNA here is from genome assembly GCA_037951105.1 of Echinarachnius parma. Lineage (NCBI taxonomy): Eukaryota > Metazoa > Echinodermata > Echinoidea > Clypeasteroida > Echinarachniidae > Echinarachnius > Echinarachnius parma. The sequence continues at coordinate 4,878 of JBAMJV010007587.1, forward strand.
GCTTCTCCACCCAATGAAGCATCATGGCCTCGTCGCACCAGGCGTTCTCCTGGAAGACGACTTCCACGCGGTCATCCCATCGTTTCCTTTCCTCCTCTTTCAGCGCCTTGCCCTTCCCTTTGAATATGACCATCGGCTTTACTCGCGGTTCGCCGTCAGCAAACACTGTCAACTGAACAGTACATTGGCGTTTTTCCTGGCCTGATTGCCCTGCTCTGACCAATACTGTCTTCACCCCCTTTTTCTCGTACGTTTTTCCACCTCCAAAAACGAATGGCATGGGTGTCTGGTCCATGTTTGCTATGGTCTTCTTTGTCCATTTACCGAGGGGTCTGCCCCGTTGCCATTTTCCGGCTCCCCTAACAGCGTTTCTTCGAATGAACGTATGGAACTCGCGGAACTTTTCTGTTTTATTTTCAGGGGGGTTTGAGCGATCGAAGTCGTTTCCCGATAGGACAGACCGTTTCTGTTAATGAAGTTGACAAACCATCCACTCGAGAATGTCAGTGGGTGCGATGGAGCCATTTCTTGTTTGAGTTTCTTTGCCCTACTAATCACCCACCATTTCTTCACTCTTAAGCCTTTCTGTCGTTGCACCTCAATTTCTTTCGCCAATCTGTCTTCAAGTTTTGGCCACATTGTCTTCCTACTCCCTTTAACCTTCTTGCTTTTGCACCGACTTAGTATCAATGTTTTTTTCTTGTTTCACCCACCCAAGTACCGTTTTGCTGTTCAGTTTAAAGTGTTTCGTCGTACGGGAAAGGTTGGAACTATGGTAAAAACAAACAACTTCTAGCTTAAATTCCCTCGAATAACTTTTTTGGCGCGCCATTTTTGCTGTTTACCTAACGTGTGTGATATTACCCAATGAAGGTTAAACATCTTTGTGAAAGTCTCTTGCAGTCCCGAGCTTACCGAGTTTTCTAAATTAGCGGCTTAAAGTCGGGGATTAGGGGGTGGGGTGGGGATACGGGGGATGGGATCAATAACCTTACAATAAAATGTCTTTATAAATGTGCGTATACTCATTTTAAATGGTTTACGATAAATTCGTTTATAGTGTGTTTTTAAAATAATATTTGTTATGAATTTTCGACGCCCTTGGGCCTTGGTCCATTTAATCTCCCAAGCTACCCATCATCCAACCCCTTCGACCCCTCCAAAATATTTCATTGAACATCCCGACCAGTCAATCAATGAGGATTACGTATTGTATTCGAATTAATTTGAGAAAAGACGCACCTTAAAGCCAGATCCGCTAAATGCTGGTAGATGACAATTCAATAAAATCAAATATCAATGTCGAGTCTGTATGTACAATAGCCATTGGTTCCTGATATGTTTGAATAAGGGAATGTGTTTTATATTAACATGTTATAGTATTTTCACAAATCATTTCATAGAAGCATCTACAAATATTTATTACAAAATCGCTCTATATTTAAGTATTATGTTCATCTAAGATTGTAATTTGTCTTTAACTAGTTTCCTCTTTCCGGTTGAATTTCTATTCATTACGATCACCTGTTTGGTTTCCATGTGATTCTTTTGTTATCATATCTTACGACGCACACTGAAGCTGTTACTAGGCAGATAAACCTCATACAAGCAGTCGATCTGTTTGGATATTACGTAACTATGCATTATAGCACTCTCTGCATGAACAATTGATTTATATTGGGATTACAGATACATGTACTTGCTAAACATGCTAAATAACATAATGAACATTATTCTGGTATTTACGTGTGTGTGGTGTGTGTGCTTGAATGAACTGTACTTGAATGAATGAAAACAAAACCAATCATGGAAACATACAAAAGAAAAGATGAATTAAAACAATTTAAAACAAAATAAATAAAGGAATATAATGAAAAAAAAAATGACGAGAAAAAAAAAGTGAAATGAAAGAAGAATGACATAAAAAAAGGGGAAAAATATAACCAACAACTAATACTATAAAAACGCAGGACTTCATTTGGGTGGATCCACGTACTTTGAGATCTAAAAACAGACCATCTACCGTTGAACCACGTTCAATTGTTGGGGATGAAGCGGAAATTAAAGCATATTTTTTCAGCCCTTTCACACATCTTGGACATGTTTCATTCATGATTATGTATAATTATTCAGACAACAGGTGTCCAATCTATTTCATTATTTGAGGGTCTAGGAGGAACATTATTGTTCGAACTTTATTATTCTGTCCAAGCAATCATTATCCTCATTGTGCTCTCCGCATTATCTGTTTTGAAAAGGAATTCATGACGCACCAACAACAAGACTATTCATACTATTTCAAATGAATAACAACAACATAAATATTTGCATAATCTATTGAGTTTCATCTCAACTATAGAGATACAAACATATTGCATAACACAGCAGTTTCCAAGTTACAACGTGCTGCACTAGCAGCATAAAATCAAAGAATGTATGACACGGCATCTCAAGTTCGAATCTGACATACATGTCCCGGCCATGCATAATGAACATAATCGTAGTCATCATAGCGTGCGTGTGATGTGTGCATGTATACTATAAGGGGTGTGCTTGTGTCCGTGTGTGTGTGTGTGGGGGGGGGGGGGGGGGGGGGCTGGGTTGCTCAACATTGCTTCCTATTCATAAGTTGTTATTAATTCTTGGATGGAAAAGAGTAAAATAAAGTTTGTGCTTGATGAAGAGTTGGCTGAAACAGAGTGATGAATAAATTTTAAAATGACCCTACCCCCTCCATCCACTAATTTATAAAGCTTAATACCATGAATACTATTACTAGCAGAATGTCAGGACTTCACTCACCTGAATGTAATAATTGTGTATTTAACACAAAAATGATAATTTTCATTCCCATTCCAATGCACAAAACGCTGGCATCTGTTAAAACAAAATTTCCCATGAAATAAAAAAACTTATCCAGTGCGTCTTGAACCTACGGCTCTACATACCGTGATGCAATTTTGCCTTACACTGATTTGCACCAACCACCGACCCAAGAGCCACTTCTGCTTGCTTGATTGGATTTCAACCCTTAGTAACGTTCATCTTTTCTAACTTTGCGTGATAATGCTATCATGAATATTCATTAAGACCGGCTCGAAGATCGTTGACAAAAGGCTAGATACATATTCATTCTACTGGATCCTTTTGGATGTTTGCTGGCGCTATTGATACTCCTCTGAACCAGTAGCGCCTATGGTCAATGTTTTACGGTACACAGTAATACTATTTGATGGTCGACACATTGTGAATCTACATATATTTTTAAATATTCTTCTAAAGCCAGTGAAAGTGCATTTACGTTCAATGTTTAAAGGTCAAAGAAAATTTATGGTTACATCTATTTTGTGAGTTATTCGGTAATGTTGGCGATGTACATTGATTTTCTCCTTTTTACGTTGTTTAAAAAGGTCTTCGGAGCCAATTCTGATCGAGACACAGTGGTTACCAACACCCTCCCAGCCCCGGTAGTGTGTCGGTATGTGCGTCTTCTGCCCGTTACCTGGCATGTACATATCAGCTTGAGAATGGAGCTTTATGGGACGCGCATTGTACAAGGTATACACTGGAATCGAAACAAAATAAATAACAACGTATTTTCTTTGATGAACTTAAAGGGCCTCACAGCGAATGGCAAGTAGAATTCTGGAAATATTGAGTAGTCTATGACAATTAGTAAGAAATGACAGTCCCTTCTTTGTAAATCTCTCTGCAAATCTACATTACTCGCGGATTTCTTTTGTTAGTTGGCAAACATAAACAAATCACAATATTTGTCTAATGTTATTGTACAGATATGCTGGCAATGGAAGCCGGAGCATGCTCATATCGAAAGCCAAATCAAGCTGCACTTATTTTATTCAGAATTAGAACAAGACGACACTATATTTAGCTGGTGAACGAACCAGAACTCAAGAATCGGTAAACCCGTATATTTGGTTCCTGCCTCCTGCATTGGTGGGATGGCCAATCTCTTTTGCATTAAAGGAGGAAATCCCCTGCGATGTAGGTGCATCTCTTCGGGTCGATTACGTCGCGACGGTTATTGGATTGACGGTTCAGACGGATTTATGAAAATCTGATTAAAAAGACGTCCCTTTGATTTGAGCGCAATACTTCAATTCTGATTAAATTAAAACGTTTTTTCTTCCAAAGGCGGTCCCCTTGGACTTGAGTCTAATACCATCCCTGATTCGAGTCTGACTTCCTCTAGCGAGTATGATGTGCATCACGGAGCCAGACGGGGCAGGTTGAATACGCTTCGTGTCGGTCTTGAGATGGGTGGATGGAGCGCCAGGTACAATAACGCAAATCAATGGATTCAGGTAAGAGAAAGAATTGTTTTGTTTTTAAAAGTTTGTAATCATTTGGAGACACAAAACAATGATTCCAAACACTGATGTACACGAGGCGTAAACCCATATTTCTAATCTACATCGTCGGGCTTTTTTATTATATACAGTCAATCGAGTAAGCTTGAGGCATTCTAATATTAATGAATAAAAACATTACAAAACCTGACTGAGTTTGGTGGTCGGGGTTGGTGGTAGATATTTGTTGACGAACCTATCGAAACATGTTTTTCGAATGACAAAAATCCAAATCCAAAATGCTGTAGGGCACCAAACATTGACCCCTTCACTAGTAGTTAGCTGACCGTAACTGCGCTCTTTTCTCTCCCCTTATAATACGGGGAAACAAGCCAACTTATCCACCCGAAAAGTCGAGTCTGGAGTAAAGAGTAACAATACCTCAAAGGCAAATAACAAATTCGGGAAAATAACCGAAAATATCTTTATTGGCCAAACTAATTGATCAGTATTGTTGAAATAGTATAACCAAGGGCTGAACCTTACTATCGTTACATTTAGAAATATCAGTTAAAACGTTTATTCATGCCGCTGAAAAATAAGTAGCGTATCGTCAGGCCGGACTATCCTCGCGGGGGACTGAGACGACCGGGACACCTGCGTAGCTAAACGCTCGCGTTCGGAGTGCACGTGGACCAGCATTTGCCATATGTATTGCACGAAGCCGCGAGAATTCGGTTGAATTGTGTCAATGCACTGATTGTTTTTATTCGAAACTATTATATATAGCTCAAATATTTAATTTCAACGTAGTTTTTGTCAAAATCTTTACATTAATACAGAAGTTACGATATATTCTTTCACATGGTTAGTGATAAAAGCGTATGTTTAATTGTGTGTGTGTGGGGAGTTTCCCAGTATTGTCGTTTGGCTTTAACAACTGTTGCGTTAAAGGGGTAGTTCAGTTTTGGTAGAGAGGGCGCTGCACAACACAATTTTTTCGTGAGGTAATGAAAAAATGAGTGTTGAATTTGAAAGAACATGCAATTTTAATGGCAGAATAAACTTGATTTGGTCAAAATCGGTTCAGAAATGGCTAAAATATCAATAAATAAACAAATGCTTACACTTTTGCAAAAGTGGTTTTTAAATAGTTGTTGATGATCTCTCTATTTAATCATTATTTCAACAAAACATCACATGCATAATTTTGTATGAAAAATTGTTGAAACCAATGCCTTATTAGAGAGCGCCCTCTTGTGTTTTAATGGTACTTTTTGAATGATAACAGGCTTTTGACTTAGTCGTTTGTATTTTTCTATACCTTTCGAGCATGGTGGGGTTATAAATATTAGTTTGTAATGTTACTATGCAGGTTTTGGTTACTTTAGTTCAGCCTTGCCAAATCTGTACTGCCCCTTTAATCTTTGTTTATAGTTATCATAACTGTTATTATCAATATAATTTGTATTTTCTATTCAAAATAGTTGTATTTAGTACTTATATTAATGTTTATTATCTATTGTTGCTATTATTACTGCTGCTGTTGACATATATCAGTAAAGGTAATATTTGGATTAATGTATTATTATCAATATTACTGAAAATGAGATGAACAAATCGACATAATTATGCCATAAATGCGATACATTTGTTTTTTCAATATTTATGAATTTATAATAAAGATGTCCCATCATGATCGACTATGAAATACTCAGGTTGATCTCGGCAATTATTACCAAGTCGTTGCCGTGGTAACACAAGGGCGTCATGATTCATACTATCAGCAATGGGTGACGAGCTACAAGGTCGCCTACAGCTCGGATGGTGTGACCTTTGACGAAGTTACTGATAATTCTGGATCTGATTTGGTGAGTTGTTAATTATAATCACTGAAATTAATCAATTTCATGTTGATACTTCCCCTTCCCAAGCATTTGGTACATTTAATGCGATAAGTGGCAAATATTCATTGAAGCGTTAATATTACTTTGATTTGAATTGGAAGGAAAACGCAGTAATGATATTTGATGGTCCAATGAACGGTATTAATTTACATATATTTAAGTATTCTTCTTAAAGTGATCCATGTAAAGTGTCAGATATTGCACAAAATGACAATTAAGACTTCAATCCTATATCAATATCATTGTACAATACAATTAAAAGATTTGTGAAAGTTTGAAAGAAGACGTCCACTGTTTACCTAGTGGAAAAAACGAATATTGAGTTCATATTTTATCACCGAATACTGATGGCCTGCGGTAGATTTGTTGCAGTAATAATCGTCCGTTTGACGAATTCTGCACACGTGTATACAGACGGTACAGAATTTGCGCGCGCTCAGCTTAACGACCCGTTGCGACGGGTCGTTAGGCCGCCGAAAGCCGACGGTTTTGGCTACTCCGCACGCCAGAGTTCGTTATCGCGTGGCGCGCAGCCGGCCGCGGCCGGGCGTGTACAACTACGACAATTGTACGTTCATCCAAAAGCGCGTTAGCTAACGTCTTTGAAATGAAAGATTTAAATGATAATTATCTTCATACTAAAGGGACATTTGACAAAATCTAACCCTATTTTATTCTTCTCTTACCATAAGCTAAACAACACGGTAGAAGAGAAACGAGGAAGCTCCAAGAAATTTTCGTGGAGTTAGACACTTTACATGGATGACTTTAAGCCAGCGAAATTGCATTTGAGTACAATGTTTGAAAGTCGAACAAAAGTTTTGGCTACATCTGTTTTTGTGAGTTACATTCATTTACTCCTTTTTACGTTGTTTACAAAGGTCTTCGGAGCCAATTCTGATCAAGACACATTGGTAACCAACATCTTCCCAGCCCCGGTAATGTGCCAGTACGTGCGTCTTCTGCCCGTTACCTGGCATGTACATGTCAGCTTGAGAATGGAGCTTTACGGGTTTGCACAAGGTATAATCTGTAATTAAAACATTACATAATAACATATTATTACGTAAAACAGCGGGTCTTGGCGGCCATTTTGGCAGCCATCTCTAATTTATTGGAAAATCGGTCAATAATTTATTATCTTTTGAACAAATCTTCCCAGGATAAACAAAACTGGAGACTATTTTGAGATATGTGTATGACAATCTCAGGCACAATGAAGCTAAGTGTATGTTTTGGCAAGAATTCAGGCTGCTCATCAGAAGGCATTTGATCTTGTTCTAGATTATATGTAAATAATTAGAGAACACGATATAATGTTAAATATTAATAACAATATTTAATATTTATATTGCGCAGTATTCCCATAATAAGGTGCTCAAAGCGAACGGAAAAGGGATAGTTAAGTTCTGGTAAAGAGAGTACCGGTTTGGTCAAACTGAATTTTAGTAACCAAAACCTGCACCATTACATTACAAACTAATATTTATAACTCCACCATGCTCGAAATGAATACAAATTTACAAATGACTTTGTAAAAAGCCTGTTATCATTAAAAAAGAGCTGTTAAAACTCAAGAGGGCGCTTTCTAAACAATCATCGGGTTTAACCATTTAAAATAACATATTGTGCATGTGATGTTTTGTTGAAAAAGTGATAAGAAAAAGAGATAATCAACAACTATATATTTAAAAACCTCTTTTATAATTTTTTAAAGAGGAAGCAATTTTTACAAATAGTTATGTTTTTGGATATTTCAGCCATTTCTGAACCGATTTTGATCAAATAAAGTTTAGTCTGTCATTAAAATTGTATTCTCTTTCGAATTTAACATTCAGTTTTTCATTATCTCGCAAACAAATTATTTTGTGTAGCGCTCTCTATACCAAAACTCAACTATCCCTTTAAAAAACAAACAAGTAAGAAGGGAACAGTAAGATGAAGGGGAGAAAAAAGTTTCAATTTAAATGCTGTTTGAAACAAATGGTATTTCAACCTGTCCTTAAATGTGTCCATGGTGCTACTATGAAATGCTAAAGTTCAAATTGCTAACAATTATTAGTAACACTTTCAATCAAATCGGTCGTGGCCAAGTCACCCAAACAGTTTTGTATGTCTTATTATGATACCTACTTCCAGACATGTAATCGAGAGATTTACGGTTAAAAGATGGCCGTCAAGGTGGCTGCCATATTCCCTATTTGGTGTGCTATATTCCTGGATCATATATCAATAAACTCTCATACAGAACATGTGTTCGTTTGACTTGTAGTTATAACGTACAATACTGATATCAACGGTTGTAAGAATATACCATTTTTCATTAAAATCAAAGATGGCTGTCAAGATGGCAGCCATATTAACTACTTGAATAATACTTTTGAATACTCCTTGTTGCAAAATGATCATAAAGCTAGTCCATTTGTTTTGTATATTCTGTTTTATTACATTTATCTCAACAGATATGTGAACATCATTTTCTTTCATCAAAATCCAAGATGGCTGCCAAATTATGCGTTCAAATTAGTTGAATTATTCAAATAATACTAAAACTAATCCCTCGTTGCCATTTCACCAAGGAAAACAAAACATGTTCATGTTTATTTGTATGATCCTACTTCAAAAAGAAGCAATTTACGTTTATTTCACCCAGCCCAAAACACGTTCATTTGTCTTTGTATGCATTTAATCTCTCATGGTTGATATATTTCATGAACAGTCATGTTCTTTGGTGTTTTATCACATTTGTCTCATGAGATATATATGAAAAATCATCCTTAGTTTTAAAAATCCAAGATGGCCGCCAAATTACTCATTCAAATTAATTGAATCATTGAAATATTATTTTAACGAATTTCCCAATAGCCAATGTATCCATAAATACTTTATTTTAATTTGTCTTTGTATAACCCCTAATACAAAATATAAGCAAATTACACTTTTTAAAATTGAAATCAAGCGTGGTGGCCAAGATGGCCAAAGTGGCCGCCAGCAAGACCCCCTGTTATACTTCGTATGATTGAATTATGAACTATAACATATTGATTTAATCTATCATGGTGACATTTCATGATCAGTCATGTTTAATGGTTTTTATTACATTTATCTGAAGAGATATACATGCATATGAAAATCGTCTTTTTTGTATTCAAATTTGATTGTTGAATATTTTAAATAATGATTTAACTAATCCTTCATTGTCAATTTATCTATAAATATATGTTCATTTGTCTTCTTATAGCCCCTAATTAAAAATATTAGTGTGTACATCAAATATTTGTAAACTGTTTAACCGAAATATGTTTTGTTGATTTTAAAATATTTTTGCAATTATTGTCTTCATCTTGCTAAGGCAAGCCTAAGCCCCACCTCTACAAAAACTCTCTAGAGGGATATTCTGTATGTGACCTCATCTGTCAATAACAACTCAGTTACTTGTAAGATGAACAATGCACCTTCGCCCAGGCTGAGCGCCTGTTCACAATAGTATCACATCTTTGAATACACTTCCAACCCACACAATTTCAATATCAATAACAGTTGCTACATATGTATGTCAGAAAACCTCAACCATCAAAAGGACAAGAAAAAACTGATAAGCTTTTGACATCACTTTTCAGCTTACATTAGATGGAAAAGGAGAAGGACAAAAAGAATATGCCCACAATAGCTTGCCCTGCATGCCTCCATACAATAGCTTGTCAGTGCCTTTCTTGTCATAATTATGGTAGGGCTTTTCTCACATAGCAACTGCTATTAAAATTGAAAGTGTGTTAGTTGGTAGTGTATTCAATCGTGTGATACTACTGTGAGCAGACGCTCAGCTTTGGTGAAGGTGCATTGTTCATCTTATAAGTAACTGAGTTGTGATTGACAGATGATGTCACAAGCAAAATTTCACTCTGGAGACATTTTTTGTGGGCGTTCCCAATTTGAAAATTGTTTTCAAGTTGATTTCTTGTTTGATTGACTTTTCCATTGAAAACAATAATATTGTAATTGGAATCCACGTGAAAAACTATCCCTGATAGGCTAAAAAATGTTTTAATGTGATTTCCATGACAAAGAACCTTTAACTTTGTTGTTGGGAACATCGTGGAATGTTCCCTCGGGAGTTGAAATGTTATATCGTGAAGACAATAAGTCCCCGGCTACGTCTCGGGACTTTCTTCAATAGCATTTCGAATCCCTCGGAGGGAATTATTCACTGTAGGGAATGGCTTTCCATAATCGTTAAAGGGATAGTGGAGTTTTGGTAAAGAGAGTACAGTTTTTGTCAAACTGAATTTTAGTAACCAAAACCTGCACTATTACATTACAAACTAATAGTTATAACTCCACCATGCTCAAAGGAATGAAAAATTACAAATGACTAGGTAAAAAGCATGTTATCATTAAAAAAGAGCCGTTAAAACTCAAGAGGGCGCTCTCTAAAAACTCATTGGTTTTAACCATTAAACAAAATTGTGCATGTGATGTTGAAATAGTGATTAGATAGAGAGATAATCAACAACCATTTAAAACCTCTTTTGTAAATTTCTGAAAAGAGGAAGCATTTAAAAAATTTGTTTAACAGCTGGTTCAAAATTATCAAATAATTGTGGGGCCTCACAAATATTACAAATGGTTATGTTTATGGATATTTCAGCCATTTCTGAACCAAATTCGATCAAATAAAGTTTATTCTGACATTAAAACTGTATGCTCTTTCAAATTTGACACAAATTTGACATCTCACAAAAAAAAAAATTTGTGTAGCGCCCTCTATACCAAAACTGAACTATCCCTTTAAGTCCAACATAGAGTTAAGTTCAACTTTGAATCTTTGTGAAACACTCCCATGCCCCTCCACCACCAGTTAACATCTGTATAATGTAATACATTTAGCAAAAAAACACTTTTAAATAGAGTTTTCAACAATGCATTGTTCGAATGAAACAAACGATCTATCTATTCAATCCATTCGAACATACAAACTGTGTGCAAACGCTATCAGTCATGCCTCCGCAACCGACCTCGAGAGTGTAGCCACAGGTAAAAAGAAACGGCAAAAAAGGGCAAAAAAGCTAGTGAATTTAGATCCAATGTACCGTGTTTCTCAAAATTTATGATACTGTTTGAAATATGTTTTGAAGGTATGAAGGTTATTAAAAGATATTAATTAGTTTGAGGTTATATTGAAGGAAAGTAATCAGGCTTCCTGATAACCTTCAACTCTCTAAAGTTTGTCAGTCGTGAGATATGATCGATTGTTCGCAGTAATTCGAAATCCATTTTACGAATGAACGTTCTGTGCTTTATATGAATTACTAAAACTTAGTTATTTTCAGAGCAATAAAGTGTAAAAATACATTATCCTACATTTGGGCTAGATATGATGATTACAAATTATGTTCCGATTGCCTAATTTCCATTTCAATGGATTTCACATCATCTGTCAAATCTACGCAAGCCTTGTAAAATCTTCAACGCTTCGTCTATTATTATGGTAATATTTAGTTAATATTGACTGGCCTTGAGTGGTATATCAGAAATATTGCATTCGCTAGGATATGCTCGAGTCGAAGACGAGTGCAATATGCTCATTAAATTGGATTACAATCAATTTTCTGCGTGTGGAGGGGGTATTACAAGCAAATAAATGATTCACAATGTTTTTGTCCACCACATCACAATTATCTCTTTGAAAAATGTAGAAAAGTAATTTGTTTTTGGTCTTACTGCACCACAAAAAAGAGGGTCTTCCTGCTTCACACACACAAGCAAAATGAGAAGCAGTGAATGTCCCTGTTCATTTTATGGAGCGCCCCTCCTGCCACTCCCAGTGCCCCTGCGTATACCAATGTTTGGATGTAGACTCATGTTATTATCAAAGGTGTGTGTATGCATTATTTGGGGAGTTACTTAAATCTGAGGTAGTATGGTAAGACGGTAAAATAAATCCCCCAATATAATTTTCTAATAAATGAAAAATACTAGTATGAAGAGTCCATTCCATCAAAAGGGTCAGAAAAAAGTTTTCCGGAAAATTTGTATCATTTGAAAACTCATCATTGTGTTTCATGGGTCTGCAGAAGCAGACTAGATTATTGTCTAGGATTTACACGTTCTATTGTCCCCTATTTGCTTCTAACGCACGCGTGTATATATTTGATGCACTCGGAAACATTTGGCGCATACGGAACAAAAGACCCTGTTAAGTTCCGTAAGTTTGGGGATTTATTGTACTGTTAATGGATTTCGGTGAAATGCATGGGCCCATAGTAGGGACTTTTCAGAATTATGTTCAGCGCATGACAACCGAATATTCACAATAATTTTAAACCAATATAGCATATTCCAATTAGATTGGGGGGGGGGGGGGGGGGGTGTAGACCCTCACCAACCATAACTGTTCACCAATGCACCACGTAAAAAAACCCCAGGCGTATGTGTTTTGGTACTCTTGTTTGATATTAAATAGATGTCCAATACTATTTGTGTAATTCATAAACAATACAATTAATTATAAACAACACTTACGGAACCAACATGGACTCATCATTCCGTACGCGCTAAATGTCTGCGAGTGCGCCATTCCATACACGCGTACGTTTGTAGACAATAGAAGCAAGGAAGACGCGTAAAATGACCACAGGCATTTTAGAATGGTGATGAATTTCTCAATATAATCTATTGGGTGTTGGTTTATGATGGAACAGGTATCTTTACAACATGTACATTACATCATATGAAGCTAACGCAATCGAAATGTTGAACGGAGGTCCTAACTCGTAATAAACGGTCGCAGCGACCGTTAATTTTTTACGTAGGGTTTAAAGGGATCTAGTAACTTTGTTGAAATGTGCAAAAAGTGATGAATGGCCGATGCAATGTATATTGTTGTTATCTCATATGCCCACAGGGTATTGTGTGAAAATTTCAAGTCAAATTGACATTGCATGGCCAAGTAATGAGCGAAAATGCAAAGTGATATTCACTAACTCACTGCACTCACTTTGTTCACAGTAAGAAAAACTCCACCGGAGTTTTTCTTATCTGAATATTTCGATCGTACATATCTTTGTAACGAAAGGGAAATTTGAAAAACCGAAACCTGTCCCATGATTTTATTGGTAATACGAATACAACAAGGTATGAGGGAACCGCTAGAATCAAAATGTTATTTTGAGGATTTGGATAATGTTACTAAGTCCCTTTAAGCTTTGATATTCTCAAGCAACTTTTGAAATGGTATTTTATTTCATATAAGACAATAATCTCGCAACTTTCGAAAATTAACTGTTAATTAACATGTATGTGCATTTTGCAAGACAAGAATCGAATTTTGCAAAGTTTGCAAAAACACATTTAAATGTAAATGCAACAGATATTGATACACTAATACTCATGGGAAATACAAATCTTATTGGTTGTAATAATAATAATAATAATAATAATAATAAACATTTATTAGGCGCTTAATACGGTTGTTTCTAAGCGCACCATTGTCGGTCTACAATTTACAGCCAAAACTTATACTAAACACACACATTATAAATCTATTCTTTATTCAATAAGTCATGCATAATAATAAAAATGAGATCAAACGTAAAATCAAACATACAAGGAATATACAAGTAATATGAACAAGTATATACAAGTAATATGAACATATATGATCATACAAGTAATATGAACATGGTTATTTTAGTATTTTACTCTTTATTTTATGACAAATTATTTCGGCAGCCTTTAATATAATTATAAGGCCCATTTCCTTTCCTAGCAATACCTGCCTAAAAATAAAATCAGAAAAGAAAATGCGGACATTATATGTAATATAATGCATTTTAATTCAAACATATAGAGAAACTGACCAGAAATATATTGTGATTAAAAGAAGGCAAAGAAAATGGGATTCCAACGGGATTCGTACCCGAGACCTCCGGATTGATGCTAGACCGGTGCTCTTCCGAATGAGCTATAGAAAACCCTAGACGGTGCTCGTCCCTAAAACCCCTTTATTCTAATTGCCTGAATGGCCAGAAGCTATTATAAACCTGACATAAACCCGAAGGATACAAATCAACTTGGATATATATGCGAGGGATCACCGAAGCGCTACAGCTTTTTGTAATAATTAATTCAAACACATAGAGAAACTGACCAGAAATATATTGTGATTAAAAGAAGGCAAAGAAAATGGGATTCCAACGGGATTCGAACCCGAGACCTCCGGATTGCTGCTAGACCGGTGCTCTTCCGAATGAGCTATAGAAAACCCTAGACGGTGCTCGTCCCTGAAACCCCTAATAAAACACCAGAAGAACTTAATGTAATCGGATATGAGTACATATTAAGGTATAAGTATAGTGGCATGTTTCATGTCGTGCACTTATGATTATTCAGTCATGGTAGTTTATTAAAGGGCAATGAAACTATGGTTTTCGGTTATTTTTTTCGTTTAGAGGGTGAACAGATATTTGATTTGATACATAACTTGGCAATTTTGGCCTCCTGGATCCCATGAAATCCTTACGTGAACAGGGTGCGCTTTGCTATTCCGAAGGTTCTTTATTCCGAAGGTTCATTATTCCGAACACGCAAATTTCGTATACCTGAGGGTTCGTTAATCCTAAAATGAAATAGGGTTCGTTAATCCGAACATTTGTTGCATTATTCCGAAGGTTCGTTATACCGAGGGTTCATTATTCCGAAGGTTCGCTATTCCTAAAATGAAATCAGGTTCGTTATTCCGAAGGTTCGTTAGTCCGAAAATAAAATCGGGTTCGTTATTCCGAAGGTTCGTTATTCCGAATGTCAATTATTCCGAGGATTCGTTATTCCGAAGGTTCGCTATTCCTAAAATGAAATCGGGTTCAATAATCCAAAAATGAATTTGGGTTTGTTATAATGCTATAATTTCATATAAAGAGATAAAATAAACCTAAATGTTTGATTGGTCTGGCCAAGGGAGGGAAAGGAGGAGGGGTATGCTTAATTCAGGCTGTAAATTAAATAAACAGAACACAAATTATAGTATTTTAACAAACCCGATTTAATTGTTGGACTAATGCCCCTTCGGAATAACGAACCTTCGGAATAAAGAACCTTCGGAATAACAAACCCGATTTTTTTTTCTCGGATAAACGAACCTTCGGAATATCAAACCCGATTTCGTTTTAGGAATATCGAACCTTCGGAATAACGAACCCTCGGAATAACGAACCTTCGGAATAACGAACCTTCGGAAAAACGAACCTTCGGAATAACAAACCTTCGGAATAACTGAACCTTCGGAATTACGATCCTTCGGAATAACGGACTGTAACCACGTGAACATACCCACATTTTACTAATTCTTACGGCGGCAAAAGATGATGGGAGCAGCCATGTTCTTGTAATTACCCGACATGCTTTGCAAACTCTGACGTATGTGCTTAGGGCCGAACAAAAAGCTTTTCACTGATTTCAAAGCATCTACAAGTATTCAGACAATGGTTTGAATTGGTGCTATTGAAATGCATTAGTGCATATCATTGACCATAGTCCGCACAAACCCAATAATGGCGGCCTCCAGTATTCGCGTGAATAGTGGTATACCCGATAGAGTTTTCACATATTTCTTCCAAAGCAGAAATCTGAGTCCGATTAATGTTACATAATTAAACAGGCATATTACGATGTATAAAGTAGGATAAACTCTATTCTTGAGTTGCATTGCCCTTTAAGTTTGTCTATGTTCCGAATGACTATTCAGACATGCAAGCAATATAAACCGAACACAAAAATTAACTTACCCCCTATTAATGGCCCATAATTTCATAACCGATAATTGTTTCAAGATGTTATCTTACCACAATATTGGCACCGTTGTTATGTTCGATGTGTGCGAAAATCAGAGATATTCATCACTTTGTTGCTGAATGAGCACAGATGTAAGACAAAATGGCCCAATTCAAAAGTCACAAGGTATTGCGTGTGCCTGTACATTGTTGTGAATCAGCATTTGGCGGAATGCATTGATCATGGCTTATGAAACATTGTTGTTTGATATTCCATTCATTTTTATTTTTGTTATGGCCCATGTGGTAAAATACATTAATTGCAATTGTAAAACAGTGCATTTTTTTATTTTCCAATTCTCAATAATTTGTAATGATGATAATACTTTTGCGAATTTTGAAATATGACTATTTCTTCTGTAAAGTGTGCTCACTCAACCATGGATTAATGGTTACCTCTTATCTTGGCAAGACGAAATCTTGAAACGATTCTTGGTTATGAAATTATGGGCAATTAATTAGGGGGTAAGTTACTTTTTGTGTTCGGTTTAGTTACATGATTCAGTAAAAAAATACCAAATACAAGCCAACTTCTCGAACAAATGTGACCGCTTACCCCAAAACCCCCAAAAAGTCGCGGTATATGATTCTCCGCTACGAGCCAAAGTATGTAATTTTTGCTGAAAAATCAAATTTTAAAACCTTACTTTACCTGAAAGCATAATCTTTCCTCTATCGACTGTTTCAAATTTTGAGTCTTAAAACGAAGCCAAAGTCGATTAATGGATTCAATGGATAGCTCCTCCGCACTACGCGCCTGAGTGACCCTAATCTTTAGAGCCTCTTTTCTCCTCATTCTGTAAAACTAGACCTTCCCACTCTCCTACATTTAATCGCTTTGTTGAATAGGTTCGGAGTGTCCAAATTTGATGAGTTATATATCATTTTAAAGCTTAGAGTCTACTCTTTCCAGCTAGATAAAAAAATCCAAATTCATGTTTGTCAACTTTTTGGGGGTTTTGGGGTAAGCGGTCACAAATACACATTATTGGATACCGACAAAAAAACTGCACTCATTCGCCTATTATAGCGAGCCCGGTAGATCGCACTCAAATTATTGCGCAAAATGTAATGTTTGCTGCTTTGAAGAGGCCGTACACTTAACCATGTGTTATTATGTGTAAGTATGTACATACAAACTCAAGATCGTGAGCTGTGATTGTATGGCGTGATGAACATACAGTGAAGATATATAAGCCTGGTTTATCGCACACTGTTCGCACAAATTGTTGGTTAAATAGCTGCTTCATGTCTCTTTTCGGGTAAGGATAGAAATATCAGAGCACTGAGTACAAATTATGCCTATCCATGTGAAGAAGGACAAACGAATTTCTTATGAAAACAGTATTAACATTTTTTTTTGGGTGGTAGTACCCTTTAACAAATGAACTTCCACATGGATTAGAAACCAGGCGAGAACCCCGCAACAACATTTTTCAGCAGAACCAATAAGAACATTGTTAAGGTCGTTTTGTTTTGAATGAATATTCAGTCATGGTAGTTTATTGCATATTCCCAATGGCTACTCAGTCATGTTACTTTACTAAGTGCGTTTATGACCGAATTACTTTTTTTCCCGTAGCATCACGCAGAACAGTCACGTGACCTTCTGATATCCAGGCTTCTTTGACCCACTCAGTATGATATTGGCCTTCCGTGAGAGATCTTGATTGGAGACCGACATTTTACAGATATAATCCCTTTCTGAATCCCCGTGCAATGTCACAATCAGTCATATATATATTAAGTATAGAACTAGAAGTGGTGGAGCCCCTTTGAAACGTTTAAGGTAATTTTATTCAGGCAGGTATTTCAAAACACGACATCTCATCTGGCAAATCTTGCCTCATGTTGTGTAATAATTTGATATTTATATCATTACACAGTACGCCTGCAAGACGGGGAGAGTACCAATGAAGGTCGAGTAGAGGTATATTACGACGGAGCGTGGGGAACTGTCTGCGATACTTTCTGGGATATCTTGGATGCGAACGTTGTCTGCAGAAGTCTTGGTTTCCCAGCTGCCGAGGCCGCACTGATTAACGCAGCATTTGGCCAAGGCACAGGAGACATTCTACTAGATTATGTTGTGTGTA
Organism: Echinarachnius parma; assembly: GCA_037951105.1. NCBI lineage: Eukaryota > Metazoa > Echinodermata > Echinoidea > Clypeasteroida > Echinarachniidae > Echinarachnius > Echinarachnius parma. Next base: position 23,018 of record JBAMJV010007587.1, read on the forward strand.
CTGGGACAGAGTCATCCATCTTTGACTGTACTCACGGGGATCTTGGAGATTTCTGCGGTCATACTGAGGATGCAGGTGTCAGATGTTCACAGTCAGGTAAAATAAAACAAGAAAATAATGGCATGATAGCATATCATTTATGTATCGAATACTGTATCCATTAACTGTATGCAAGAAGAAGGATTGCATTTTTCATACATGTATAGGAGGATCTACGAAATTATCTACCTTAAACATGATCTATTTTAAAAGTGAATTAGTAATGAAAACAAACATAAATCACATATGTTTGGACGATGAATGAATCTAGTTCTATATGAACCTTTCTGATTGAGTTTCTTCAATGACTGCACATGACTCAGACCATGCACTTGCGCAATATCACAAGTTCATGGATATATATGTCTAGGGCCATCATGGTTTGAGCCCCCTGAACATTTCTCTTCTTCTTCTTCTTCTTGGTACTGCAAACAAACTCCGCATGATGCGGATATACAGTTGCAGGCACTTGGTGGGTTTAGGTGTGCGCGCCTAATTGGGGAGCCCGTGGTGGGCCCTCCTAGTGAAATAACTTTCGAAGTAACTTTATCCTGGCAAGTATCTCAGAACGCGACATCTCATCTGACAAACCTTCCTTCATGTTGTGTTATAATATATATCTATACCGTTACACAGTTCGCCTTCGAGATGGGGAGAATTCCAATGAGGGTCGAGTAGAGGTTTATTACAATGGGACTTGGGGAACTGTCTGTGATGATATCTGGGATATCCTGGATGCGAACGTTGTCTGCAGAAGTCTTGGTTTCCCAGCTGCCGAGGCAGAACTGATGAACGCAGCATTTGGCCCAGGCACAGGAGATATTCTACTCGATGATGTTCGCTGTACCGGGACAGAGTCATCCATCTTTGATTGTCCTCACGGGGCTCTCGGTGTCCATAACTGTGGTCACTATGAGGATGCAGGTGTCAGATGTTCACATTTAGGTAAAATAAAACAAGGAATAATGCAATGATAGCATATCATGTATGGGTCGTATACAGTAGCTATTTCCCGTATGCAAGAAGAAGGATTCCTGAACAAGAATTAAAACTTGAACTATTCAAATGGATTTCCATTACAATTTTTATACATGTATAGGAGGATTTACAAAATTATCTACCTTAAACATGACCCATTGTTTAAAGTGAATTAGTAATGAAAATAGGCCACATATTTTTGGACGATGAATGTATCTAATTCTATATGAACCTTTTCTGATTGAGTTTCTTCAATGACTGCACATGCCTCAGACCATGCACTTGCGCAATATCACAAGTTCATGGACCAGTTCTTGGGCCATCATTGTTCGAGCCCCCTTAACACTTTTGAAGTAACGTCATTCTGGCAAGTATCTCGCGACATCTCATCTGGCAAATATTGCCTTATGTTGAGTTATAATATATATTTATACCATTACACAGTTCGCCTGCAAGACGGGGAGAGTATAAATGAGGGTCGAGTAGAGGTTTATTACAACGGAACTTGGGGAACTGTCTGTGATGATAGCTGGGATATCCAGGATGCAAACGTTGTCTGTAGAAGTCTAGGCTTCCCAGCTGCCGAGGCAGCGCTACGTTATGCAGCATTCGGCCCAGGCACAGGAGACATTCTTCTGGATGATGTTCGCTGTACCGGGACAGAGTCATCCATCTTTGATTGTACTCACAGGGGTCTTGGTGTTCGTGACTGTAGTCACTATGAGGATGCAGGTGTAAAATGTTTACATTCAGGTACCTTAAAAACATCTGAAAAACAGCAGTAACATATCAGTTTACCGGCATTTTATTTAATTTAAGCTACTACATTAAAGGAGGGGGGAAATCCCGGCTTTGATTCAGGTTTATAGCTTTAAATATGTGCCTTTATTGATATACCACACTCTTTTTTTCAAAGAAATCCATAAGTTGGGAAAAAAGGGACATTTCATGCAACTTTTTTGCTTTATTTCGCATCGGCGTTCCATGCTCCTAAAAAAGTCATTTATAGCAGAGTTGGAATGTGCGCACGTGTCACCCGATTCATGACATCACAAGCAGACCGCAACACGGAGGAATGTGCATGGTTTACATGCAGAGCCTATGACCTGTTTGTAAAACAAACTCGTTTTTGCTTGTAAATTGCGGCTTAACTGAAAGTGCTTAAGAATTGCTAAGAAATGAATTGTAGCAGGATGCAGCTACACATCTGAGTGTATATCGTCCATGATATAAACCTAAGCAAATGTTTGCAAATATTGAAACAAATGGAAATAATATCTCTGTGTCAACGTGAGTATTGCACTCAGCGTGTACGTCTATGACCGAGCTAAACTGCGATTGCCTGCATGTGACGTCACAAAGATGACGTCATTTTTTTTTCGCCCGTACTCAATTTTTTACGGGGGTTCCGAAAGTGATTTTACAAGTTGATTTTTTTTTATTTTACCGGGTTTTCCCACGAGGAAAATATGTTTGTATTAGTAATCTTCATGAAAATCTACCTTAGATACAGTAAAACACAATTTTGAGGCAGTTTTCTTGTCACCATACCTTTAACGACACCAGGAGCTTCGATCTTATATGTAAATCATTGGAAAATGACCCACTGATTATATAGGCCACACCAAACTTGTAATTAAGAATGAGTTTGTTCGGCATACCGTACTAAAATGGGGGCTGCCATGTTTACGTTTTCTAGCAGACCCCAGCAAAGATGTGCCGTTTTTTAAGACATAAAAAGTGCTCACGTTTAAAGAAGAGACAGTTGTCATACAAAAGTATATTATATTAACAAAGAAGATATTAACCAATGTTAACCAACGACCATTTAAGACGAGAAAGTGTGTTAATTGGACTTCATTTGGTCATTTAGCTCAATAATATTATAGCTTTCTGGCATAATTGTCAGAGGTTACCATGGAAAATAAATAAATAAATATATAAGGTGTGTACCCCGACGCTGTTAATGTTATTGTATATCATGTATTTCTGGTAATTTCCCCAATGTTTCAAATAATTGATATAAACTGCATCACTTCGGTGATCCCTCGCAAACATCCCTTATTTTAGTTGATTTTGTATCCTTCGTGTTTATGTCATCACTGATCATCACGAACATTGAAAAGGGTATGATAGACGAACACTAGCCTAAGGGCTTTTCCAAGCTTAGTTGGTAGAGTACCGGTCTAGAAATCTGGAGCTCAAGGGGGGAAAACACGCATCCACAGACGAAACGCCCCCAAAATAATGATGCAAATAAACAATAAATAACAAATAAAACTAAATTAATATCTTTTAAGGTTTGCATGTCATATTCACCATTTTTGCATATATTTGGGGATTTAGTTATTTTTGATTTGCCATGATAAACTGAAATATTCCTTGCTTCTAATGCCACCAACGTCCACCCTGTGAACCAGTCATTATACCGTGTGTCTCTAAAATAATGGTACAGTTTATAGGACAAAAATATCAAACTATGACAGTATGACAAATATGTGGGTTTTATAATCTTAAAGGAGAAGAGCTGTGCGTCCAGATGCACTTTGCTTGATCTCTTACCCTTCAGCAGATCTCGAATTATATTTGATTGTATTCCAATTGGCAAAAACTATTTGTGCAGACTTTTGTATTTGCACTGAAAGTGACAATGGACATTCGTTGCACAGATCCCGTCTACCCACTAAATATTTTGTAATAATAACGATATAATAATTGCTAGAGTAAAAACAGATTTGTCTCTTTAAATTACGTTGGCGGGTTAAGCGCGTTATTTGCATATCGGTCTTCTAAAGTTACCTTGCTTTAGAATTCTGATTGCCTCAGATTCTAAGCACTTTTGACAGCTTCTTAATGGTGTTGCAAAACTGAAGGCGTTTGTCCTTGAAACTGCCATTGTAATCGATTGAAGATATTTTGTTGGGCTGTGTGTTTGAATATCACGAACATACAGAGTCTACCTATAAGGATTGAATTATGTTAAAATTGTCAAAGGCTCGCATTGCAACAACTTGCATTTATATGTTCATGATCTATCACTTATTCAGTAGACGAATCTTAAGAGAGTAAAGTAAAGCTTCTGTTTATTCAACAAAAGTTGTTAGGGTTAGTCCGTCAACATGGAGGTGAGGCAAGCACTGTGAATAACATATCAATGAATGATTATTTAACATTTTCAAATCTTTTTGCTCTGAAAATAAGTAAGTTGATCAAATAAAGTTTATTCTGTCATTAAAATTGTATACTCTTTCAAATTTGACTCTTAGTTTTTCATTATCTAACAAAAAATTATTTTGTGTAGCGCCCTCTATGCCAAAACTCAACTATCCCTTTAACTCTTTGTATGATAAGCCATGTCCCAAAATTTAAATAACTTTTAACCCCATTTATGAAATATGCAAATTAGCTCCTTATCTTTGTAATGCCAATACAAAAAGGATTGCATGAGGGTTATATTTCCACACTTTCTTGTATATCGTTCTATACATCCTAATACTCATATATTAATACTCGGCCAAAATGCCAGATATGAGAAATGTTTATCCCTATTTTTGTATTATTAATTATTGTTTTTTTCTAACCTTAAGCAAAATTCTGTCTTTCAAACTTTAGTCGGGCAGTTATCACATCATAACGCAGGATGGTGTGATTGTTGTCGAGCAAACGCAATCACATTACTTACAGACTACAAGAGCGCGAAATATCACCTTGCAAAATCTTGTTCATCTTTGTGTAATAATTTGATATTTATATCATTACTCAGTTCGCCTTCAAGATGGGGAAAGTTCCAATGTGGGTCGAGTAGAGGTTTATCAGAATGGAACTTGGGGAACTGTCTGCGATGATTACTGGGATATTCATGATGCAACCGTTGTCTGCAGAAGTCTTGGTTTCCCAGCTGCACAGGCTGTACTTAGTAGCGCATCATTCGGCCCAGGCACAGGAAACATTCTACTGGACAATGTACGTTGTACCGGGACCGAGTCAACCATCTTTAATTGTGTACACAGTAGTCAAGGAAATCGAGGCTGCGATCATCAAGATGATGCAGGTGTTCGCTGTAGACGGGGTGAGTTTTATGAAATGCAACAAAAGCCATCTGTTATGTCATTATCTCTTGACATGGAAGTGTCAGTATAGCTATCATGAGTAAGGATTTATTTCTGTGACACAGACAATTCGAACGGTACGGTATTACTTCTCAGATGAATGGTACTTTACATGATAGATCAACCAATATTGAACCATTTTTGTTCTTGTTCTATTTTGTTTTGAAAATTATGTATTTGAAAAAAATAATGCGTTGTGAGTTGATTAAATGACCGATTGTTTTAGTCAATGCATGATTCATTTGATGTATTAACTTGTATTCTAAACAAATTATATATTGTCGTGTTAAGTTGGGTACGGCAAATATGAGAAGGACTCACATGGATGAAGACGGTTTATCGTTTTATCGTAAATTTGGTATGTCATGTTTCTATAGGTACAGTGAGATCGCAGAGCATCAACAAGGCTTCCCATTTATAAACAAATATGCATGACTTGGATTTCTATGAAAAAGTAATGAGCAGGAACAACGATATTTCAAATCAAATAAACTAAGAGAAATTAAGTGTTTCATAAAAAGAAAGGCGTCGATACAACGCCTTATATTCCAAAGTTTATGTTATTATTTGTTCCGTTTCAATCTGACGTAGATAAAAGGGTGAAATTTAAGGTTAAACATATGATAATAAAACAAGAATTTAATGATTCATGTTTACCTTATAAAAAAAAATATCAAAATTGCTTGCGTCTCGGTAAGTTTTACATTATTGGAAGATGTTCAAAAAGTACTGTGAATTTACACATTCCAGCTCTGTGATTGGCTTATTCAACATCACGCGCGACTTGTGGGCTATTTAACCAAGATGATGACAAACCGGGCAATGTCAGGTGCGAATGACTGTTGCTATGGGCCCGTTACCTCAGTAACAGTGGTCAGTAGTTGAATGAGCCAATCACAGAGCTGGAATTTCGGAAATCACAGTCATGTTTTGATCCCGTGTGAAATTTTGCTAGCTCCTGACTGTTCTAAACGGTTAATGAATATGTGAATCGTTTCTTATCCAAAACGAGACTTTACCCTTTCCAATGATGTAAAACGTACCGAGACGTAAGCATTTATAATAAGTTATTTTACGATAGGATTGTGTTGAACATTTTTGCTTTTCATATTCTCTTTTTAACCTTAAAATTCACCCTTTTATCTGTGACAGGTTGATACGAAATAAATAATAATATGAACTTTAGAATGTTAGTCGTTAAATGAACACTTTTCTTTCTATGGAACATTATATTTATCCTAGTTATTTCGATTTAAATCATCGGTGTCTTAGCTCAGTACGTATACAGGTCGGTCAATGAATTATAAATTCTTCAATTCTGCCTTATTATCTCGGCGAATACAGCCAAGCAGGGTACCTTTTATGTATTCCGTCTATTGGACAAGTTTGCATGTCTATCAGGGGCGTCGATCCTGGGGGGGGGGGGGGGGGGGGGGGCAGGGGGGGAGGGTTAGGGTTAGGGTTAGGGTTAGGGTTAGGGTCGCCCCCCCCCCCAATAATTCCGAAAATGAGGAAGAAAAAAATCGAGTGATATAATGCCAAAGAGGGGAAAGACACATTTATCAATAATTAATCTTTAAAATAGCCGTTTTTTAAAAGTTTGAAAAGGACTGTAAATCTCTTTTTTGCCGCGCGTTTTGCGCGCATATAGTTTCTAATATTGCAAGTTATATTTTGGTCGCGGGAACTCACCTTTCGAAATGTGTTGGGCAGTGTAATTTCTTAAACGCACACCTCAAACGAAGTTTATTAAACCCTCATCTATAGATAGCACACCGTCACAGAAAATAAAATAATCTGAAATATATCTTTCAGTCAATTCGGTCCATATGCGCTGAACGCAAATAAAATTGGAATATCATGTCCCCCCACATTTGAAAGTGGAGGAGATTGCCCCCCTCCCTTTGTCATTATGTATGTTTGGTTCCATACTTATATACTTCATATTACGTGAAATTTCTGTCTCATGTGTGCACCAAATCGCATTTCACGCCCAAAAATACAAATCTCCCCACTGTGGGAGGGGGACTCCCCCTCCCACACCCTCCCCCGCTCGGTCGCTTCCTCGCAATGTCTCTCCTCCACTTTTGAGAAGTTGTTGACGCCCTTGCTTCTCTGGAAAATTGTTCAAATTTCGCCCCCCCCCCAATTGCAAAAACGGATCGACGCCCCTGATGTCTATCACAGGTACCTTTTCTGGTTTTCGTCTATCGGAAATTTGGTCTATCATGTCTAGAGGTACCCTTTTGGTATCGGACCTGGATTTACCGGACATTCGGTCTATAACCCAGTATACTTACATTTGATATATTTCACCGCTCTCGCAGGGCATGCTATTTAACAATTCAAAAAATAAATTCTGTGTTCATGTGCATTCTTTATATCAACTTGGCGGATGTAAAGAATGCATATCAACACAGGTCATAAATACTATTTTCCAAAGAGGAAATTTTCAGGCTAACATTTTGCTATTTGAATATTTCGAAATCAAACATTGTATCAGCAAATTTGTCCCAAAATGGAATATATGCAGCCAAATTGTATGGGCTTGATATTTGATTCCGTACTTGAAAGAAATTTCCATTCAGCGAAACCAAGCAATTCTGCATGATGTTATCATGGTTATTATAAATATTTCCTTCCCTTTTGCAGGGTCTAGCCGTATAACAAATTGTGTATCCTTATTGTACCCACTTAATTAACATGTACATGAAGATAGTTGAGGAGCATATGGTACGATGTTTGTTAAGTCGTTCTATGTAATAAGGTAAATAAAATCTCCAAAAATATCCTTAATTTATTGAAAACAGAAATGATCTCCACCAATGTTTTACGTTTAAAAAATGACTTGCAATATCTGTACTAACTTCTTCATTGATTGTGTTTAGATACTTCCTGAAACGATATAAGTTATGTTTCATTCAAAAGATGAATATATCTTTTTAACTTTTCGATAGTTCGTCTTGAAGGGCGAGGTGGTTTTAATGATGGACGTGTTGAGGTATTCTACAACGGAACCTGGGGAACTGTCTGCGATGATAGCTGGGATATCCATGATGCGAACGTTGTCTGCAGAAGTCTTGGTTTCATGGCTGCGGAGGCCGCACTGAGTGGAGCAGTATTTGGCCCAGGCACAGGAGACATTCTACTGGATGATGTTCGCTGTACCGGGACAGAGTCATCCATCTTTGATTGTGTACATGATGGGCTTGGAGTCAATAACTGTAATCACAGTCAGGATGTTGGTGTCAGATGCATGTACTCAGGTAGAGTGAGAATGAATACTTGGTCAATTATATGGTGCGAAGTTGTAGTGCATGTTTGGGAATTGATATTAATACATTATATACAATAGAATTTCTAGAATGCAATATGTCAGCCCGCTTACTGCGCTGTCTTCATACATGTATTGTCTATTATGTTAATTTTCTCTCTACAGACGACAGGACGGGTCGCGTACACAATCATTAAAGGGATCTAGTAACAATGTAAACATCCTTAAAACTTAATTGGAACTCTAGCGGTTCTCACATACATCAATGTCCCTTAATAGAAGAATAGAACAGCTTTTGGTTTTCTCTTCCGTTATAAAGATACGTATGATTGAAGTGTTCAGATTACGAGCCATAGGCCGGGCTATTTGAGATCTTTATACGGCCGGGGGGGGGGGGGGGCATTATGGCCCCCCTAAGATCTCGGCCTTGAACCGATCGCCGCGAAAATGTGCACGCATGTTAAGAGAAGCGTATAGAATACAATAGTAGTATAATTTCTTAAAGAAAAATTACTAATTTGCACATTTATCGTAATTTATGCAAATAAGGTCATATAATTAATATTTTTACCCATAAATCATATATTCTTCATAATCAAACATTGGTTTTCACTACAGTACATAATTATTTTGACCATTTGGAATAATAACACAACAACAGAATTGTAAGAGCCAGGTTATTCCTCATGTTTTGCATTGTTTTGATAATTTCTTATGTTAAATGTTGCTTGTAAGTATCGGTTTCCATGGTGGTGCATATAATACGTGTGGTTTGCGGTTGCACCATGTGAGAGTGGTGGATTGCTGAGTCCTGAAAAGGACTATGGTATTCTTTCTAGGAGAGTCCTAAAAAGAACTGTTGGTAGTCCTAGAAAGGACTGTTGGTAGTCCTATAGAGAGTACTGTTGGGATAATCCTGAAAAGGACTGTTGGTATTATTTCTAGGAGAGTCCTAAAAAGAACAGTTGGTAGTCCTAGAAAGGACTGTTGGTAGTGCTAGAAAGGACTGTTGGTATTGCGAGGAGAGGGTGGATGGTAGGAGGGGCTCGACGTTTCTAAAAGGTTGACTATCCGTCGTCAGGAGTACTTTCTTATGTATTTCATTGTTTTTACTTATATATTTCATTGTTTGTGTTGGAGTTTTTTTTCTCACTATAATTCAACTATTTTGACCCCCAAAACAAGCGCCTAAAATGTAAACAAGACCCCCCCAAAAAAAAGAAAAAAGAAGAGAACACAATGTTTTACCTTTTTTTTAGGAAACCGATATTTATATATGTTTGTTTACACAAATCACGAAAATAAGCGATTTTCGGGCTGACATGCAAAGACAAAAGGTCACGTGACTTCTTAACGGTAGGTCCGATTTTTTTCTTCATCTGTTTGTAAAGATGTGCAAGACTCGAAAGAAAAAAGTCACTAAGCGGCGGGGCGTCATCTATACACGTTCACGAGCAATCAGCAAAATCGCAGAGGGGGGGGGGGGGGGGGGGGGGGGGTCATGGTCATACTGGCCCCCGGCCTTATTAGGGTTACAACTAAATTGCTACAAATCAAACCGATATTATTTTCCTCAATATGTAAAATATAATGCTGCTTTATTTGATTTCTAAATATAATTGATTCAACAGTTCGTCTAGAAGGTGGCGCAGAAAGCTATGAAGGTCGAGTAGAGGTGTTTAACGGAGCCTGGGGAACTGTCTGTCATGACGATTGGGACATCCAGGATGCGACCGTTGTCTGCAGAAGTCTTGGTTTCCCAGCTGCCGAGGCCGCACTGCGTAACGCAGCATTTGGCCCAGGCAGAGGAGACATTCTACTGGATGATGTTAATTGCAGCGGGACAGAGTCAGCCATCTTTGATTGTAAACATGCCGGGCTTAGAGTCCATAACTGTCACCATTATAGAGATGCAGGTGTCCGATGTGTAAATAATGGTAAATATTACAATGTTGAATGTTATTACTGATGAATCTCTGACATTCCCCCATTATTTTATATTGGAATTTATATTATTTGTTTTCTGCTCAGTGGCGTAACTATGAAGGACCTCGGGAGACATAGGTCTCACTCTCTCATAAAATTCTTTCTTGCGAGGAAAAACTAGCGAAATCATTTCATTCTCAATGAAAATGTTATCAAAATGGTAAGGTATTTTTGCTTTTGCCTGTCATTTGTATACCTTCACATAAAAATTTCCCTGCTCCCCCCAAAAAAAACAACTAGCTTAACCACTGCAGGAAAACACTTTAGAAGTAATTGGACTCGAAATACTTTATGTATATAAAGTCCCTTTGACTTATGATATGTACGGTACATCGGTTATATTGCACCTTCAGACTATGTAGAACCGCTCATGCATGTATATCTGCAATCTGTCTGCTCAAATCCAATTATGTCTTGTCAATGTCTTTGCTTGAATATGTCCTTCAAAACAACTATATGGATAGCTTTGTTCTTGTTCTTTGTTCTCAAGAAGAATGGTAGTTTGAAAATATTTGTTGAAGGTATGAGGGTAATTTGAAAAAATATACATATTTGGTGTCATATCAAAGGAAAATAGTCAGGCCTCCTGGTGGTTTTAATTTAGCTTATGCCTAGGTCACAAATGATCCGGGCGCCGTACGATTTTTTCACCTACGGAGGATTTTCTACGATTTCGTGGAGTTGGGATATCGTACGATGTCTGCGATATTTTTGTGTAGCGGTGACATATTTGCCGGGGCCCGTAAAATGATGTTGGGAGTTCAAGCAAAATTATATCGCAGGGCACCCGTACTAAAAATCTGAGCGCTCGTACGGACGCCTTACAGTACTCGTACGGACATCGCAAGATACTCTTACGATATGGTTGACATCGTACGACTATCGTAAGATTTGAGTCGCCCCAAATTCAGTCGCAAAATCGTATGATATTCGTTAAAATGCTACGGTGTCCGTGCTGGGCCCGTGTAGTGCCCTTGCGGTGCCCGTGCGATGCTCTTACGACGTGTCTACGGGCTTACGGCAAGTACAAAATCGTACGATGCATTTTTGGTTTTAACTCCGCGTTAAAACATTTTTGTTTACATCATCGTACGGCGACCGCACGATAGCCACGGCACCCGTGAGGGCGCCTCATGATTACCGCAAGATTTCACCTAAAAGTGCCATCATACGGGCGCCGTATCCCAAATCGGAGCATTTGTGACCTAGACATTAATTGGGTTTGTCAGTCGTGAGATAGGGTTGCTTGATTTAGACAGCAGGCCATACGAGAAATATGTGTCTATTTGTTTGATTTCGTGACCACCATCTATGGATTTTGTTTCCTTTCATATGATGAAGCAGTATGACTCTCTAAACAACATATTTTATTTCACAAGCTCAACTCTTGTTTAATGAGTTATCATGATTTTAATTTTTCATAATTAGCCAATCAGTAGCGCCGTACAAGCTTTACCGGACGACTTGTGATTGGTATTGACCAATCACTAACGACCATAGTAAACTTACACGTAGGAAAGTCGCGTACATGTACCGTATTATGCATCGCAACCCTCGCACAACAATGGCAGCCTCTACGGATGAGGACTGCACACACCAAGAACAGTAATTTTGGTAGTGTAGTGTTTGTTTTAGGTCGCTGTGTATGAGACCATGTCGGGCGCCAAATTCGTCAATTTTTACATATAGTCACTGCTAGTTTAACCGCAGACCCTGCCCGCAATACAATTGAACGATCACGCCCATTCTCTCGGCAAACGGCTGAGTGCACACTAACAATAGTGCGCTCCGTTCAGCGGTATGAAAGGCGGTATTTGCGATATATCAAGTACTGGTTCGGTACAGCGCCAGCGGTACAAGCGATGTAGCGTCTTGCAATTTCTGTCTGGTCCCCTTCTAAATCCTTCCATTTGTTCACAAATTGTGAAAAACGTGACCATGTCTTATCAGAAAAGGGTACCACAGTGAATTTCTTGGCAGGGAAAATACACATAAAACACTTTTCCCCACTGTCCACTGGACTGCACTCCTCATCCGTAGAGGCTGCCATTGTTGTGCGAGGGTAGTGATGCATAACGGTACATGTACGCGACTTTCCTACGTGTAAGTTTACTATGGTCGTTAGTGATTGGTCAATACCAATCACAAATTGTCCGGTAAAGCTTGTACGGCGCTACTGATTGGCTTTATACGTACGAGGTTACATACGATTGAAACATCCCTTTTATCCCGTCTAAATTCATTTACAAACTAAAGGGCCGGTCATACTTACGGTAGTGGACGTAGTGATCCGTAGGGTAATTTAATGTGGGTTAGACGTGGTGTAAGTACGTTAAACTAGGTTAAAACTAAGTTGAACAACGTGGAACTACGTTGAATTACGTTAAGGTACGCTGGTTGGCCACGGAAGGGTACGGATAAGTACGTTTAAGTACATTAAACTACGCTAGACTACGCTAATGTGGGTACAGCTTGCTCATGGACAGGTACGGAGTGGTACGTCTGACTACGCTTGAGTACGAGAGACTGCGGTAGCCACTACGCTGGACTACGCTAAAGAACGTCAAACTACGGTAAATAGCAACTCCGCACGGAGTATACCAGCCAACCGGTGGTGTGGTACGGCCATTGCGCTTGTTTTTCAAACATAGCAGGTCTGTGAAATTTGTCTTATTTTTAAAAATTAAACATGTCTGGATCAAGACTCTCGATGCTGGTTTTGTGCACGGTAAAGTACGTTAGAGTACGTAACGAAGTACGTTAGACTACGCTAGACTTCGTTAGACTACGTTAAACTTCGGTTTATTAGTACGTTATACGGATGCCTTTAACGTACCGCTCTTTTGAACATGTTCAAAAATTAAATCTAAGATCACGGCTCCCCCGAGTTAATACCAAGTTAGCATCACAGACAACTACGATACGATACGGATGCTAGTACGTTCAACTACCTTCAACTTCGTTCAACTACGATCAACAACGTTTTTTTAATTTAATTTTTATTTTTTGAGGATAGCCCGTTTCAGAACCATCAACACGATGGTTCTGTTCTTCCACGGGGTCCTATTAAAATGATGGTATACATATATAAACATACAGAGTTAAAAAAAATCACACATTCTGTTTTCAATTACATTACCCTACCCCCTACCCCCCCCCCCCCCCATCCTTAAGTCACTCTGAGTCCCCCATCCCATACTCCCAACCCAACCTCCCGAGCCCCATTTATTACTAGCGGGTCATACAAATTCTGCATAATTCCATAATTGCACAGAATTATACACATATACATAATTGCACATATACAAATATAAATATATTGAATAATTACAAGGTTATTTGGCTCACTATCTGCTAAGCTACTATAATTATGTAATCGTTTTGATTTCTTTATTGAATGAAATTAAGGAATTCAGATTACGGGTATTCGCAGGTAGGTTATTATACAGTGAGCTACCACGATAAAAGAAAGTACGTCTATAATTCTCTGTGTTTGGTTTTGGGAGAGACAATTTATCCTTATGTCGTAATCCATATCTAGTTACTCTAAAAGTAAACTTTTCTAATAAATACACCGGTGCCATGTTATGTAAAATCTTAAACATTAACGAATGAATGTGTCTAGTATGACGAATCTGCAATGTCTTCCAATTAAGAATATCATGTATTTCATGAACAGATCTATGTTCTAATAAATGTATCTTTAAAATTATTCTTCCTGCCCTATTTTGTATTTTTTGTAGGACATCCAATTGTGTTTTAGTCGCAGAGGACCAAACAACATCCCCATAATCGATATGAGGGATAATTACAGCATTATATAACATTGTTAGGCATGACTCATTGATATATTTACTTAATCTTCCTAGGAAGCTTACCATCTTACTAATCTTTTTACATAAATAATCAATGTGTACAGTCCATTTCAATTGTGAATCAATAAATACTCCCAAGTATTTCAAATGTTGGACTTGTTCAATCTTTGTATTGTATATATGCAAATTCAATGTACTGTGCTTATGTAACATGCAGTTAGTTCCTATTAACATACATACTGTTTTCGTACAATTTATCTTTAATTTATTACGATCCATCCATACTTGTAAATTCTGTAATTCAACATTTAATACATTTTCAATAATTTGTGGGTTTTTATTTGAATAGTATAACACCGTATCATCTGCGTATAAATGCACTGAACAATTATTAAAGCAATTCGGCATGTCATTAATAACAATAAGAAAAATGAGCCACCACGTTAGCCACCACTACGTTCAACTACGTCCACTACCGCAAGTATGGCCAGCCCTTAACGTACAAGAAGTACGCTTGTGAAAAGTGACAGTATTAATTTTATATTTATTTCATAATTGTCATGCTGTTTTGGTGCCCACCCTTTTTGGTGGTCACGAAATGGAAGAATTCAGAGCACCAGCTGCCTGTCTAATTGCAAAACATCGAAATCCTCTATGTGCTAATTTACGTTCTGTGCATAACATGACTTACCAAAACGTTTTTTTTTCAGAGCAAACAAATAGCAAGTATTAATTAATTATTAAATTGGCTAAATGTGATATTTATTAAATATGTTCCATTTCATTTCAATGGATTCCGAGCCTTATCGTTGGATCAACAGAGGGGTTTAGTGGAAGTAGTGTGGAAAGATTGGTAGAACGTGCTTTTTAATCGTGACATCTCGAGTTTGAACTCAGCCTACTCTTTTGTCCTTCAGTAGTCAATCCACAATTGCTGAATGGGTACATGATCTGGTGAAAATTAGCTAGGTTCACCTAAATGGTTGCCCGCGGCTAGTATTCTCCCCGGTGAGTTGAGAATGTGTAGCCTACACGATAATTGTTCGGGTCTAAACTGTACCATATGACCAGGGATATATAATAAAGCGCGCTTAGAGGTTGTTCTGCATTAGACGCTATTCAAATACGATATATTAGTATTATCATATAACAAAATTGTCAAAGATTCGTCTATATACTGAAGTAGTGTTTGATCAGCAATGCGTATTATTACAATAATATTACAATGCGAGCCTTTGTTACACTTTAACATCAGTTATCTCTTGAGGAAAGACTCTGTATGGTCTCAATATTCAAACGCAAAGCCTGACAAATATCTTCATTCAATACCAGTAACATTAACAATGCAAACGCCTTCAGTTTTACAACACCTTTCGGAACTGTCAAAAGTGATAGGAATCTGAGGCGATAAGAATCTATTCCTGAAGCAAGGTCAATGTGGAAGAACTCTAGCCAGAAAACTTGTTTTTACGGAGATCTTACCATATTGTAGCTTTGTTAACCCTTCCAATATCAGCAGTCATAAATATAATTGTACTCTAGCCATTATTGCATCGTTATTATAACATAATTAGTGAGAATACCATATGCGTGCAACGAATTTCCATCGCCATTTTCAGTGCAAATACGCAAATCAACACAAATGAGTTTTTGTATATTTGTATACAATCTGACATAATTCGGGATTCGGAAAATCATACAATAAGCATCTGAAAGCACAGCACTTCGCCTCGAATATGCTATCAAATAACTTAAAGGTATTTCGTATTATCATACATTATTTTATTTTTTATTATTTGTATTTTATTTTATTTTTTTCTGACTGATTCTTTTTGAGACATACTGTATTAAACAAATTGAAATATGATATGTTAACAAGTCTTTGCACATACATGATATAAGGCAAACGCAACATAGTCTGAAACTTATTGGTGTTAATAATTATTTTTCTTATGCAATCATAAAGGAAATTGACCAGAAATATATTAAATTAATTAAAATTAGTAATAAATAATAGGCTTCGCCGGGAATTTAACCCGAGACCTCCAGATTGCTGGACCGGTGCTCTACCATCGATCCACAAAGACCCCTGAACGGCGGGTTTCAATGAAACCCTTTTCTTTTCAGTTCGCCTTCAAGGTGGGAATGATGGACATGAAGGTCGAGTCGAAGTATTCTTCAACGGAACCTGGGGAACTGTCTGTGATGATAGCTGGGATATCCATGATGCGAACGTTGTCTGCAGAAGTCTTGGTTTCCCAGCTGCAGAGGCTGCACTGGTACAAGCAACGTTTGGACAAGGAACAGGGGATATTCTTCTTGATAACATTGCTTGTACGGGGAACGAGTCCGACATCTTTCACTGTCTTCACAATGGAATAGGGAGCCATAACTGCGTGCATCACGATGATGCAGGTGTTCACTGTACACGTGGTACGTTTGATTAAACGGGGAAATTAGTATCAAGGTAGTGGGATAGGGTATATAATTATATATTTTATGTGTTAGCGAAAGATTTAAGTACAAGCAATATCTGTTAATTTGTTTGGTTTAATTTAAACAGTAAAACATTTCAAAATAAACACAATGTGTTCATTTTTGGTTTCATTTTCCAAAATTATGAAGGGTCAATTTTGTATGAAATAATGGGTTTTAATTTTATGCAAAACTTTTGATGATATCTGAAAGTCACAAATCTGTTCTTTTCTCATGTTGAAATAATCCAATCGTTGAATCGTTTAATATTTCAAGTAGACCTATATATGACGTAATATCATACACATGTTGCTCTTATTACAAAAAACATATTTTGCTTTGTCTTTTTTTTTTTTTTTTTTTTTTTTTTTTTTGGGGGGGGGGGGGGTCCTAACGACTTACGTTATTATTATTTTTTTTTCTTTTACCTCTTACGAGGGACTTTATTTCAGAAAAACAATATTTACATAATTATACAATTAATAAAATTATAATCTAAAAGTGTTCATATAATTGGCATATTCCTTTTACATTTCTTAATTTGTTTCGAAGGTAAGCACAATTCAAAAAGTTTTTTATTTCTATTTTAACCTCTTTCAATAATATATTGGTTTTAAAATAATTATTTGCCTTATCATTCACAAATTCAATATAATTTCTATAAATGACAAACTCAGTAATATTAATAATAAAATTAATACACCAATTTTCATTTGCAAAATTTTGCACACCTATTATAATAACTTTTTCATCAATACGAACGATTATTTTATACATATGAAAAATTATATATTCTATTATTTTCCAAAGGATTTTTATCGCTTTACAACGTAATAACATGTGCAATGTTGTGTTAACACAATTACAAACATCACATACGACTTACGTTATGTATTTCTTTGGGTTTGTTTTTTCTTTGTCTTTGTTCCTATCTCATTCACTCATAACAAGTCAATTTCATTCATCAAGTCATGATTTATAAACAAACATACATCATACATCATATAAAATAAGACAAACATAACTACTTTAAGACAAATGTTTCAATTGTCAGCCATTAGAACTAGTCATTCTTTATTATGTACATGCAAGGCGAACAATCTACTGAAAAATATTTACACATAATTATATAAGAACAAAATAATACAGATGTACAAATCTTCTTTAAACTCTATTATGACCATTTGTATACAATTGAAATCAATATGAAAAATTACAATAAACATTATCCATATCTCATGGTGGAGATAACGTTTTCTTCAACCTACGACGTGGATAACGGAATCTACATCGTAGAGTGGAGATAACGTTTTCTTATTATACCATGTCCTATTTGAGGCTCGTAGCAAGGATTTTTCAAGAGTGCGCAATTTACAAAAGTGTCCAGAGACCGATACCATTTGTTAAAGTTGTGCAAGGGGGGGGGGGGGGGGGCTCCGATTGTAACCGAGACCTAGACCACTGATTTAGTCGTTTAAGCGGGGGGGGGGGGGGGGGGGGGGGGTGCGAGCACAGCCAAAGTATCCCCTGACGACGGGCATGTATATCTTCTTTGGATTGTTGTTATTAGTGAGTAATTGCATTCCGTACTCTGTATAATTAATAGCTTTACCAATTACGATGTAGAACAAAATAAGTTGCTTCTTCAGTTCAGTTCCTCATTAACATTCCTCCTGACAGTTCGCCTGCGAGACGGATATAGTATTAATGAAGGTCGAGTAGAAGTTTATTACAACGGCACTTGGGGAACCGTCTGCGACGATAGCTGGGATATCCAGGATGCAAACGTTCTTTGCAGAAGTCTTGGTTTCCCAGCTGCCGAGGCTGCACTGAGTGACGCAGCATTTGGCCAAGGCACCGGAGACATTGTACTGGATTATGTCGGCTGTACCGGGACAGAGTCAGGCATCTTCAATTGTTCTCACAGTGGTCTTGGAGTCCATTACTGTGGTCATTTTGAGGATGCAAGTGTCAGATGTCATCATAATGGTACATATATACAAATTCAACATTTGTATTCTCTGTTGGATTTTATTCACCATTCACAGTGTTCACACTTTGTTTATAACACAATTGTGGCTGCGACAAAATTACTTTTACATATTTGTCGCCCACTTTGACGCATGTATCTGTGTTCTCAACTTCTCAGTGCTGATTCATTTTCCCGTCGAAGAAATAAACGCTTATGAGTAATGTTTATCGGTAAAGGGTTTTTATTTCTGAATTGATGAACTTGTGAATGTGTAACTGGAATAGCGAACAACGTTATTATACAGTACTAGTTTTAATAATTAATTTTAAATTAAGATGACTTGATCTTAATGGATGTATTGATTCCGTATTTTAATAGCCTCCCAATGAACATTGGGTAATTAATCTTTCAAATGGTGATTAATCTTCCAATCTTTGTCCAGTTCGTCTTCAAGATGGGAGAGATGGCAATGAGGGTCGAGTAGAGGTTTATTACAACGGATCCTGGGGAACTGTCTGTGATGATGGCTGGGATATCCAGGATGCGAACGTTGTCTGCAGAAGTCTTGGTTTCATGGTTGCCGAGGCAGCACTGAGTGGCGCGGCATTTGGCCAAGGCATCGGAGACATTCTTCTGGATGATGTTGGATGTATCGGTACAGAGTCAGCCATCTTGGATTGCCTTCACGCTGATCCACGAGTCAATGACTGCACTCACCAAGAAGATGCAGGTGTTCGGTGTACATCAGGTAGCCAATGATCTACCTTTAGTTTAAATATTGCATACACTTGTGCCCAAGGGGTGGGGGCTATACTGATATATACTGATAACTGAGTTCAGAGGAACCCGCTTCACAATCTTGAAATACGTTGTCCTTTTCAGTAGTGCTCCCCCATACTTATCTCATATATAACTACACGTACCTTTTTTTAAGAAATCTGTCTCAAAAAGTTATTACCGATTTAATTGGGCGAAGCGCATTTTGGAATAGGCCTATAAAAATTTTCAAATACGAATTTTTCAGTCATTCTATACATGTTTTCATAAATAGAGCCCCATCCCTTTCCACATTTAAACAACACAAATATTCTCCCTTCACAAATACATATTAGTCTAATATCTTAGAAAGAAAACAAAATCGGAGTGCCGTTTATGGTTAAAGAATTGGAATGTTCGTCCATGAAAGCACACATGAACGTCTTGATCATCATAATGTGATTATGATGCCCATATTTGTCAATAGCCTTAATCCTACCCACCCCAACCATGGAATAATACAGAACACCATTATTTAGGCACGCGCAATCTCTTGTGTGAATGTCTTTACCTGCCTTTGATTGCAAGATATAAACATTGTCAAAATCCTCAAAACCTACTCTAGCGGTTCCCTGTTTATACCTCATTGTATGCGTATTGCCAATAGAAGCATGGAACATCTTTCGGTTTTCCAAATTTCTCTTCGAATCCGTTATGTATGATTGAAATGTTCAGATTCATGTTTATACAGTATTCCTGTGTACAATGTCAGTAAGATGAGTTAGCGAATATTACTTTGCATTTTCGCGCATTACTCGGTCACAGTGACATTCCTTTACCATGGAATTGTTACACGTCACTCAGTGTACAAGATCACAGCAATACCCATTTCATCATCCATTTGCCCGTTTTTATTCACATGCCACCGCAGATACCGGATGCTTTTAAGCATGTTAAGTAGTACAATAGCTTCAGTAATATATGTCAAGGGCAACTTTGAAAAACAGCTTGTAGCTATCAAGGACAATCTATCCGATGAGTGGAGAATGCAAATAATTAAAAAAGGAAGTAAATATAAATACCCCTGAACTCACCAGATATCAATTCATATACTGATTGAATTCATGGGTTTATGTTCAATGTAAGTAACACACATATAAATTTTAAATAACACGTTGTAAACATTTCCTCTATTTTATCAAAACATTCTGACAGTTCGTCTTGAAAATAGCTATCAGGGTTATGACTACATCGGAGGTCGTGTTGGAGTGTTCTATGACGGAGCTTGGTGGAGTGTCTGTGCTAATGGCTGGGACAACCAGGATGTGAACGTTGTCTGTAGAAGTCTAGGTTTCCCAGCTGCCACGTATGCCTGGTCTCAGTTGCCTGGTCATGATGCTGGAGGTGTTCTGCTAGACAATGTTAACTGCGCAGGATCAGAGTCAGACGTTTTTGACTGCCCCCATGAACGTCCAACTAATAATACCTGTGGCTATTATAGCTTCGCGTATGTTCAATGTACAACGTTTCCCAATGGTAAATATGTTGAAAGCTATACAAATACTATTGAGCCGACATCATAAGCATAACATAGTAACGATACCATACTGTTTTATTGAGTTATTGTGGGGCCCACGGGTTATATTTATTGATATTTTAGCCGTCTCTGAACTGAAATTTGACACTCAGTTTTTTATTATCTCACAAAAAAATATTTTGTGCAGCGTCTTCTAAATGTATAACAAAACTCAACTTTGCCTTTAAAAATGGAGAATGTATTTTAATATTGATGAGTCAATATGGCAGAAATATTGTTCTCTTGTATTTAACCATCCACAGGATGTTAATGTACGCTGGTTTCAATGTACACAATTGCATAGAATTTGTCTACAAACGACATATTTATTTAATTGAATGTGGTTGAAAATAAATCACGTTCCCTTTTCCTATGCATATACTGAGCCATTTATTTGTTTTGTGACTATCAATTTGAATATTTTGAAAAAACTAGAAATATGGATTAACCTACGTGCTGGATATAATATATTTTGCAAATGAAAACAATTACATAATATACAGAGGCAAACCTTTACTTTATATATATATATATTCAAATTGGTGCATGTTAGTGCACATGTTGTGGCTGCCCCATAATTTACCAGCATGTGTTTATTTCGCTTGTTTTGATTGAGAAAAGACAAATTTCACATCTCACATGAACATTTTAAAAATTATTCTATCATTCCCCGATTGTACGACAAACTAACAATAACTGTGGTTATTATTATGCCGTTGCCTATGTTGAGTGTACATCGTTTCCCAATGGTAAATATGTTGAGGCTATACAAATACTATTGAGCCGACATCATAAGCATAACATAGTAACGATACCATACTGTTTTATTGAGTTATTGTGGGGCCCACGGGTTATATTTATTGATATTTTAGCCGTCTCTGAACTGAAATTTGACACTCAGTTTTTTATTATCAACTTTGTGCAGTAAGTTGCAAACTTACTATTTACGTACTACTCATAGTTTGAATGCGTTTTCCCCCTTTAGTTCGACTTCAGAATGGAACCGATGAAAGTGAAGGTCGAGTAGAGGTTGATTACGGCGGCGACTGGGCGACTGTCTGTGTGGACGGCTGGGATATCCAGGATGCGAACGTGGTCTGCAGAAGTCTAGGTTTCCCAGCTGCCGAGGCCGCACTGGGTAATTCAGCATTTGGCCAAGGCACAGGAGACTATCAACTGCCTGAAGTTCATTGTACCGGGACCGAGTCAACCATCTTTGATTGTGGTTACTTTGATTATTATTATTATCATCAATGTGAGGTTGCAGGTGTTCAGTGCATTCCAGGTGAATACAAAATGTTCTTTACATTCATTTCTTTTTTCCCCAAAATTGCAGACGAGGATGATTATTTCAGTCATACTTTAAAGGAATCTATACACTTTGTTGACCTGTGCAAAAACTGGCAAATGGTTGATCAAATGTGTATTTTTGTGATCTAATGTCCATTGAGTGATTTGTGAAAATGCCATAGTAAATGAATGCCATATGAGCGAAACGCAAAGTGTTGCACTGACTTTGTACACAGTTAAAATTATCTTGTAGATAAGTATACATCTCTATACTTCATCATACATATCTTTATAATAAAAAAGAACTTTGGAAAAACGTGAGCTGTTCCATGCTTCTATTGGTAATACGAATACAATTAAAGGGATAGTTGAGTATTTGTCAAACTTAACTTTAGTAACCAAAACAATTATTATTATTATTATTATTATTATTATTATTATTATTATTATTATTATTATTATTATTATTATTATTATGATTATTATTATTATTATTATTATTATTATTTTTTTTTTTTTGGGGGGGGGGGGCACTTCGAAAAATACCAATACTCTCCCTTTAATTGTGTGAGTACCGCTAGAGTTCAAGTTCGGAAGATTTTTACAATGTTAGATATAAGATGCTAGATGCATTTATAGTCCAGTCAGTATTGGTCTGTTCAGCATTCCTTGAACATAATAAAAGTCCATTGTTTAATTTGCATTATAAAGATAATTAGCTAATTTGCATATTTCTGAAATGTGGTCAGGGGTCATTTTCATTCTAGGAATCCATTCACGGTGCTCATTTGCATGTACCGTATGGGCAACACCCTAAAAGCCTCCAATGAGCAATAATTAAAGATTATTATGTTTCATTCATTTTCTAAATATGTAGTAAAGATATTTGAGATAAGTTTCCGCCTTGGCAACCTCTAGCAATGCATAATTATAATTTTGATTATAGGGTTATTTACCTAATTTGCATTTCCCCGCAAATTGAGTATATTGGGAACCCGGAAAGTAAAAATAGTTATACCACTTTTCCAAGGTTTTTTGTTTTGAGAGGGGGGGGGGGGGGGGGGGGGGGGCAACAAGACCATTTTTGATACTTATTTAGAATTGTTCGCCATGGGAATCCAAGATGGCTGCTCCTCAAATTACACATTACACATGTAATGATAGACGACTTAATTCTGTTGGTTATAAACGATATCATATTTTGTGGACTCTCACTTATTTGAATTGGCAACTAGAATACTTGAATCTCAAATTTAACAATGAACAAAATTATACTTTAATGAAATAAATGCCGTTGAAGTGGCCAAAGGCGGCCACCTTCGATTCATGTGGGTTGCCTAGTTGATACGTCGAATTACGTATTATAAATGGATTTGCTGCCCTCAAACCTAGAAAAAGTGGTATTTCTTGTATGTTTTACGTTCTGGCATCTGGATTTCTGGGAATATGCAAATTATGTAAATAATCTAATCATGCTAACTATATGCATTGCCTAAGGTTGCCCAGGCGGCAACCAAGCTGTAGTATATTTGATACACATTTAGAACATGATTGATGAAAAAACGCTGTAATTATTGCTTATTAGAGGTTGTAGCCACTGAAAACCGATAATATTCAATAATAAGTATGCACATTAGGGGCAGTCATCTTGGATTTTAGAGTGATGCCCATATATGGCACTTGCAAACGAGCACCTGAAATGATTTTTTCTTTCACAATCTTGCAAATAAGTTAATTATCTTTTTAATGCAAATTATACCTCTTTTCCCACTTTTAGTTCGTTGTTCAGGGGAGTTTCATGAACGGAATTTCGAAGAAAAATCCCATGTTGCAATTTTGCCGAGGTACCCCCCCCCTAATATTTGCTAGATTGTCTGGACTATTTGCACCTGCAGTAAAGTAGAGTGTAACGTTGTGCTTTAGATTAAAGGTGCAACGTTGAATACAAAGTGGTTAAAGTGGCATCGTTAAGGTGCTACGTTGCACTTAAAAGATGCAACGATGCACCTTTATCCCGACGGTGCAACTTGTGTTTGTTTATATAAAGGTGCAAATGTGCACATATTAACATGATTTAGTGTGTGGGGGAATCCCCAGCTAGTTTTCACAACAATATGCTGACATGCACCAGTGCCCAAGATAATGCGGGTTGTGTTTCTTCAATGATTATAGAGACTGATGTAAAGGTGTTATATTGTGGGATTTCCTATAGGCTGGTAAGCCTTCATTCATAATTCCTTAAAACAAAAAACAGAGCATATCAGAAGATTTTAAATGAGACCTACGTTACCTACGATTTATCTTTACATTAATATATGAGTTTAAATCGGTTGTATGTGAACATCTCGTTGTTTCATTGTATAAAGTTCGCCTTCAAGATGGGAGTAACACAAAGGAAGGTCGTGTAGAAGTGTTCTATAACGGAACCTGGGGAACTGTCTGCGATGATGGCTGGGATATCCAGGATGCGAACGTTGTCTGCAGAAGTCTCGGTTTCCCGGCTGCTCTGGAAGCCCTTGGTGGGGGTGTGTTCGGTGAAGGCACTGGGGATATTCTCTTCGATGACATCAGCTGTGCTGGAACAGAAACTAACATCTTTGAATGTGACCACAGAGGCGTTGGCATCAATGATTGCAGTCATTCCGAAGATGCAAGTGTTCGTTGTGTATCTGGTAATTATAAGAACTTTGGTTATGGAATAAAATCCTATATGCTTTTTTGAAATGCCAATATTAATGCGTTCTTGCATGTTTCAATTGCCTATGATATAATAAGTGGTGCATTATTAGAATTGAACAATGTAGGCCTGATAAAAACCAAGATATCAAATTTAATGTACGTCAATCAATAGCATATCTCCTCATTTGGATAAACATTATTTTGTATACACTAACGATTGTCCCTTATTCTGCGTGTAGGTGTGATATATTATGAACTATTCGTACAATCGTGATCTGTTTTTGTTACCATCAACTAATAGTTTGCAACTGTGAAGCGCATCACACAGATTGTGTCACTACTATAAATGATGAAACCTTTTACTTGGAATCATTTTGTGTGCACTCTTTATACACATCATCATTTCAGTCAGGCTTCAAGACGGAACCGACGTCAATGAAGGTCGAGTAGAGGTGTTCTACAATGGGTCTTGGGGAACTGTGTGCGATGACGACTGGGGTATTGATGATGCAAATCTCGTCTGCAGGAGTCTTGGGTTTCGGGCTGCATTTGCCATTGCAGATACCAATATGTTTGGTCCAGGATCCGGAGCCATTGTTTTAGACGATGTTAACTGCGTAGGAAATGAATCAGACATCTTTGACTGTGCTCACGCTGGTCTAGGAGTCAACAACTGTAATCACATGGAAGATGTAGGCGTTCGGTGCGTTTCAGCCCTTCAAAGTAAGAAAATACATTACTTCACCAGTTTCGTCTTGAACATATTAAATGCATGGTCATTCTCAATATAGTTTTAAAGTACATTTTAAGTCTTGAATGAAATCACCGTTAAAACTTTCCATTCCATTCCATACGATTCTTTTTAGGAGCAGTTTATGTACATCAAATGTATGTTTGTATTATCAAATGATATTCATTGAAACATGTCAGATCAGTTAGGCTGAGTCCATTTGGAGGTTCTGAAGGCAAAACAGCCTGTTTAAATGATCTTACTCGTATGTTTGTTATGTGTGTGTACTGCTCCTGTGTATCATGTTTGTAGACATTTGAGCTTGCTATGCTTATTGTAGTGCAACCAGATACATGCAGTATGTATTATTATATATATTTTTTTTAGTGCGTCTGGAAAATGGACACAACAACACTGAAGGTCGAGTAGAAGTGTATTACAATGGTACTTGGGCAACTGTCTGCGATGATAGCTGGGATATCCAGGATGCGAACGTTGTCTGTAGAAGTCTTGGTTTCCCATCTGCCAAGGCAGCACTGGGTGGCGCAGCATTTGGCCAAGGCACAGGAGACATTCTACTGGATGATGTTGATTGTGTTGGAACAGAGGTGGACATCCTCGATTGTAGTCACTCAGGACTTGGAAACACCAATTGCGGACATCAGGGTGATGCTAGTGTCCATTGTTTAGCAGACATTCCAGGTACTGGATAATTCAAACAGGGGTTGTACCAAGGGCGTCAACATCTTCTTGAAAGTGGGGGGGGGGGGGGGGACATCGGCGAGGGAGTGAAGCGACCGAGCGGGGGAGTGTGTGGGAGGGGGTGTCCCCCTCCCACAGTAGGGAGCTTTTGCACTTTTGGGCTTGAAATTGTGCGATTTGGTGCATATATGAGACAGAAATTTCACATATACTGTGTATACATGTATGTCAGAGTGAAATCTATGACATCTATGGATCAAACATACATAATGTATACACTAAGCCTCCAGTTTCAAAAGTGGGGGGGGGGGGGGGGGGGGACATGTCCCCCCCCCCATCCCCCGCCTGTTGACGCCCATGGGTTGTACACAATATGAATATAATTTGTGTTTACTTTGTACCATTGGTGAAGACATGACTGATACACATTCGAACAGTCTGGTAAAGTGAAGACCACCATGGTATAAACGTGGTTATTGAAGGCATGTGCGTTTCAGACAATTTTCGCAAGGGAGTGGGATCCAGCAAGGCCCCTTTCTTGAATTTAAACCTTTACCATGTTTACGTTTTTTAAATAATATTCTTCCAAGACAAAGGGAAACAAAATCTTTACCACCTGCCTGATCGAGAAGATTTCATTGCATGCGATGCGGATGATTGTGCCTAAATATGAATCCACCATAAAGGTCTAAAGCCCCCCGTACACAGAGCCGACTCGACCCGATCCGACTAGCTTTTAGTCGGTTCAGCTCTCTATACTCTGCCTCAGGAGGCTGTTTTGCTGGTCAAGAGCCAGTCGGAGATCATTTGAGGCCGATGTTGAATCGGGTACGACTGTGCGAAACCGATTCTAGCCTGACTGAAACCAGTCGGATAAAAATATATGTACATGTTATATATTGAAAATATAATTTTGCCTACGTGTTCTACTTCAAGGTATGCCGATATGCCCTATCTTTAAAAGAGTTGTAACATCTCGATCATGTATTCTTAATTATGTGTTGTCCATTTATTATTACAGTTCGTCTTGAGAACGGAACCGATCACACGGAAGGTCGAGTAGAGGTTTATTACAACGGCGACTGGGGTACTGTCTGTGACGATTTCTGGGATATCCAGGACGCGAACGTTGTGTGCAGAAGCCTTGGTTTCCAAGCTGCCGAGGCTGCTTTTAGAGGAGCAATATTCGGTGAAGGCACAGGGGAGATTCTCCTCCGTAGAGTAGACTGCACGGGGACAGAGTCAGACATCTTTGATTGTCACCATGATTGGCTGGTGAACAAAAACTGCAGTCACCAGGAAGATGCAGGGGTGCGATGTATTTCAGATCTTGAAGGTACAATTCATAGAATTTGTCTGTTATCATGATTATATGAATCAAGTATTTGGTGATTTGTTGTGTTTAACTTGTCTAGTAATTTTTAGCAATCTAACTACTTACTTCCCCACGGTTCACGGTTACGATGATATCAATTATCATGAATGTATTCAACTTGGGGACAGCATCACACTTGAGCTCGATAATATAATGTACGTTTTATTGTATCGAATCGGGTATAATGTACTTTGCCAGTATTTGAAAGGTTTGGTTAAATGAACATTGGACAGGTGGTTCAGTGGAGCTTTTGCAAATTTAGTACCAAAAAAACCCACACAAGCAAAAAAGCCACTGAACCATCTTTCCAATGTTTATTTTAACCAAGCTAATATTCTGCATTGACTGAATGGTATGATAAGGTATCTAATTTCAATTTAAAACGATGTTTGCATTTAGATAACAGCCGTTAACAGTAGAGGTCGCTATTATCGCGACGCCTAAATCCTTTAACCCCTTTCCTGTATACAATGTTACATACGGTACCGGGAATTCACATCCGAATCAATTTAAAAGCCACTTTGGTATATGAATATGTGCATGATGTATTCAGGATTGTAAACGGTTGTCATCATATGGAAGAAACTCCTACAAAGTGTAATCTAAGTCCCTTCACATCTTTAAAGGGATAGTTGAGTTCTGGTAAGGAGAGTACAGTTTTAGTGAAACTGAATTTTAGTAACCAAAACCTGCATCATTACATTACAAACTAATAGTTATAACTAGAAAGGAACACAAAATTACAAATGACGTAGTAAAGATCATGTTATCATTCAAAAAGAGCCGTTAAAACGTAAGAGGGCGCTCTCTAAACACTCATCGGTTTCAACCATTTTGAATAAAATATTGTGCATGTGATGCTTTGTTGAAATAGTGATTAGATAGAGAAATAACCAACAACTATTTAAATACCTATTTTGTAACTTTTTTGAAAAGAGGAAGCATTTTTTTGAATTTTTAACGGCTTTTTCAAAATTCTCTAATAAACCCGGGGCCCCGGGTTTATTACAAATTGTTATATTTATGGATATTTCAGCCGTTTCTGAACCGATTTTGATCAAACAAAGATGATTTTATTGTTTAAATATTATGCTCTTTCAAATTTTACACTCAGTTTTTCATTACCTCACAAACCAATTAAGTAGTCTAGCGCCCTCTCTACCAAAACTCAACTTTCCCTTTAAGTTTAAAGTTTTAAAAAATGGATATCAAACTTGTATTTTCAAAATGGGCTCAAAAGGGCCACCTCAAGCCTGCCACTCCAAACTTTCTAGATTAATAATTAGTGATATCGCCCGTTCAATGCCCGCGAATTTTATTTGATTAGCACTTTTGCTTGATATTACTGCCGTTTCTGAAAAATTATGTTCAAGCGAAGATTATTTGGTTTTAAATGTATGTTCTCTTACAAATACTACACGATGGGTTTTCATTTACCAGAACGTTTCTACCACCCTAAACTGTTTACAGAAAACAAATACATGTCAATGCAATTGTTTTGATTTTTTAAGTAATATTTAATCCTTATATTTTTGTGTCCAAAGTTCGTCTTACTGGTGGGGCGAGCACTAATGAAGGGCGCGTTGAGATCTTCCACCAGGCAAGGTGGCGACCCGTATGCGGTGATAAGACTTGGGACTTGCAAGATGCGGAAGTGGTCTGCAGAAGCCTGGGCTTCCCTGGTGCTGAGGAATCATATAGAGAACCAAGGTCTGGAGAAGAGGGAGAAATGAAAACCTTGCTCGATGGTGTCGACTGCACGGGGGACGAGATGTCCATCTTTGAATGTGGACACAGGGGTCTTGGAAGGGCAGACTGTGTAACGAATGCAAACGCAGGTGTTCGATGTTCAGGTAAATAATGTGATCGTTATTAAATTAATCCGATACATTTTGTCATTGAGTGAATATGACATTAAGATCGAATTGCATGTTAACACTTGCACTATATTTACATTTTTTGTTTAAATTTAAACAATTACAAATTTTTACCGCCTGCCGGGCACTTGGCCAGAAGTTGACTGATGCCTGGGCGAAGCCCGCCCGACACCCAGGCGACACCCGGACGGGATATGCCCGAAATCCTGCCTGGCGTCCCCCGACGCGTCTGCGCCTCATATATGTAAACTGGGTTCCAAAAGAAACTTATCACTTCTTCAGAGCGACACACATTAAAATCACATAAAAATTAATCATATTTGGTCATAGATTAGCTACAATACCCCTTAGCAAGCTCATCTAAAAAAAAATGTTTGTTTTAGTCAACAAAGAATAAAATAAGGTGAAATCGCAAGAGGTCATTTTTTCAAAAATCACAGAAACTGCTCGCCTTCCGGGCACAGAGCTCGGTACGGACAATAGCCAGTCTAGTGGTTAATGTTACATAACCCGCTTTGAAGTTGAATGAATAGCTATTGAAAGTTCTGAATAGACCGCCTTTCGTGGAGGTTCGCAGCGAGCAGTTTCTGTTTTTTTTTAAAACTGACCTGTAGTGATTCCATCGCATTTTTCTCTTTTTTGGCAAAAGCAAATTTATAATTTTTAAGATATATGCTTCATAAGGAGAATAATAGCTTATCTGTGTCTAAATATGACTCAATTTGATGCTATGGATTTTAGTGAGCGTCGCTCTGAAAAAGTGATAAGTTTCTTTTGGAGCCCAGTTTATATGACATTTTAAAAGATGTATACATCTCATTTCAAGAAATAGTTGAGTATTGGTCAAACTTAACTTTAGTAACCAACACCTGCACCATTACGGTACAAAAGTAATAGTTAGAATTACACCATGCTCGGAAAGTATACACAATTACAAACGGCTAAATAAAACCCCTGTTATCATTAAAAAAGAGCCGTTACAACTCAAGAGGGCGCTTTTTAAAAATATCACTGGTTTAAGCCATTTCTCATACAAAATTGTACATTTAATGTTTTGTTAAAATAATGATTCAATAGAGATATCATCAACGACTTTTAAAAACCTATTCAGATTTGTTTATTTTTTCTTTTTTTCTTTTTAAAAAGTCTATTTATCCCCCGGTGATTGCCGGTGAAGAATCCTTTGAATAAAAATATACGTATGGATATTTCAGCCGTTTCTGAACCGATTTAGATCAAATAAAGTTTATTCTGTCTTTAAAATTTAACAGTCAGTCTTTCATTATCTCACAAAAAATATCGGGGGGCACTCCGGGAAATACCAATACTCAACGGTATCTTCCTGATATTCGCAACACACATGAACGACCGCGAATGCTTACGAACACCCACTAATGTCGGGTGATTACCTTTTGATCATTCGTAAGGGTATTTACCGCTGTGTGAGAGCAGTGTGAATTGTACACGTTCATCATGTTTGCATTAAAATGGAAATATTATTTATCTCAATGTTTCTTAATTGCATAATAATAGGCGTGTATAGGCAAAGTAACAAAGGATAAAGGTGATATGCATCGGCGTTAGATGCCACACTTCATAATTACTTTCGTTATCGATAAATTATTTACCATCATTCTGTTGTGTTAAATTCAAAAGCATACGATGTGTGTGATCACTGCCTGGACATACAGACATGCGTGAGGGAAGCAGGGGCGTACTTGTGCGTCTGTCCTCGGGATAAGGTAAAGGACCCCTCGACTGGTATCTGTCTCGATGTTGTCAAGTGCGCCGACGAAACGCTGAACGACTGCCACGAAAACGCACAGTGTACGGACACCGATGGATCCTATCGCTGCGACTGCGGGGTCGGTTACGTCGGGAACGGAACATATTGCGAAGGTATTGTGACGCAGCTCAGATGAATTTAAATCTAACACATTTTCGGGTGCTCAAATATGCTTTTCAGGATATTCTTCAATCTGCCAGTGGTATGGTCGCAGTTGTGTAGCTACGGGGCCTTGTACTAATGTTCCAAAACAGTTACAAACTTTGTGTTTTTGTTTTAGTATGAAGGGGTGGGGGTAATTTTGCAATATCAAAAATACACCCTCTATAGGTCAAGCGCATAATTTGAAAAACTTAAATTAGCATGTTTGAGAGACATGTTGTATTATTGATATTCTTACTTTGCAGTTATTCCCGAACCGTGCACATCGAACCCTTGTGAGAATTGACGTTGCGACTAAACAAGGACCATGTCACATCGGTGCCAATAACCAATATGAGGGATTTAACTGGCATTCCCATATAATTGTACAATGACTAAACATGTATGTTCCATGTGTCGGTTAAACGCTCGGTGGGTGTGAGAGACATGTTGTATTTATTGATATTCTTCTTACTTTGCAGTAATCCCTGAACCGTGCACATCAAACCCTTGTGAGAATGGACGTTGCGTCAATAGAGAAGGACCATGTCACCTCGGTGCCAATAACCAATAGGAGGGATTTAACTGGCATTCCCATATAATTGTACAATGACTAAACATGTATGTTCCATGTGTCGGTTAAACGCTCGGTGGGTGTGAGAGACATGTTGTATTTATTGATATTCTTCTTACTTTGCAGTAATCCCTGAACCGTGCACATCAAACCCTTGTGAGAAAGGACGTTGCGTCAATAGAGAGGGAGCAGGATATCGATGCATGTGCGATGACCAGTGGGAGGGTGTCACCTGCAATATCAAGACTGCTCCCGTCCGTGAGTTTAAATCATCATTTGTTTCTTAAAGGGATCTAGTAACTAGGTTGACATATGCAAATAGTGATGAATGGTCGATACAATGTGTATTATTGTGATATGATGTGTCCTCTAGTATCATGTGAACATTGCACGTTAAAGGGACTAGTAACATTATCCAAATGATTACAATCCTCAAAATCCAATTGGAATTCGAGTGGTTCCCTCACACCTTGTTGTATTTGTATTAACTACAAAAGCATGGGACAGGTTTCAGTGTTTCAAATATCCCTTTCGTTAAAAAGATATTTACGATTTAAGTGGTCAGATGTTAAATTATCCACTGGATCACGAAAACCGTGTACAAAGTAAGTGCAATGATTTAGTGTATAGCACTTTTGCAATTTTGCTCACTATTCGGCCATGTAACGTCCATTTGGCTTGAATTGTTCACACAGCACCCAGTGGACATATCGGATAACAACAATATACATTGTTGAAATCACTTTTTGCACATGTCAACACAATTACCAGATCACTTTAAATGGATGTTATATGGTCGATAATTTGTAATTCTACAAAATGGTAAGAATAGAGTCTATAATATTATGGTCATGCATAGTGATTATGTCACGGATGGACGAAACAAAACCAGACAACTTATTCCAGAGAAGAGGATACCACAGAACGAGAGTCCATTCCATGCAACTTATATGAACATAATATGCAAATTGGATGGCAGAAACAAAATGTACAGTCAAAGGGTTTTCAACATATGTAACATTGCGGTCGGAGGCCCCTCACTCATTAGTTTTAAGAAATAGTTTTCTAACTTGGGTTTTTTTAAATGAGCTGTAAAGGGTCCCCCAAACCTAGCTACCCCGCCAAATTGTCTACTATCTCGATGAGGATTGCGAGGTTTAGCCTTCAAGGTATTGTTGCTTAATGAAAGACATAATTGTCTTCATTCTTTGATACCAGGCATGTGTCTCAGTGACATTGGTAGAAGAAAAATGATTCCAAGCCAGGCGTCTGGCAAACACGTAACAAAGAGGGGTATATGCACGCCCTGCTGGAAGCCGGAAGAGCACTGACGTGGCTTTACTTTGGGTACATACAAAGTTATTATTATTAACATGATAATCATTAATTCTCTTTCCCCACAGTGCCGGTGGTAGTTATGACCTCCCCGCTCAGTCAGACAGTGAGTTCTTTTGACAGGGTCGTCCTCTCCTGCAGCTTCAACAATGCTGTGAGCTTCCAGTGGCAGAAGGACAATGTTTCAATCCCTGGGACCCAGGACGAAGGTTCCCTCACCATAGTATCGATGACTCCGAAGGATATCGGTTACTACCGGTGTGTTGGTGTGGGTCGTGACGAGACAAGAGCAGTAACGAACCAGGCGGCACTCTACATCAAAGGTGATAATTATCATGATAATAATACTGATTATGACAATAATGCTACTAACAATACGAATGATACTACTACTACTACTACTACTACTACTACTACTACTACTACTACTACTACTACTACTACTACTACTACTACTACTACTACTACTACTACTACTAATAATACGAATGATACTACTACTACTACTACTACTACTACTACTACTACTACTACTACTACTACTACTACTACTACTACTACTACTTCTACTACTACTACTACTGCTACTGCTACTGCTACTGCTACTGCTACTACTACCACTACCACTACCACCACCACCACCACCACTACCACTACCACTACTACTACTACTACTACTACTACTACTACTACTACTACTACTACTACTACTACTACTACTACTACTACTACTCAGTGGCATACTGATTATGACAATAATGCTACTAATAATACGAATGATACTACTACTACTACTACTACTACTACTACTACTACTACTACTACTACTACTACTACTACTACTACTACTACTACTACTTCTACTACTACTACTACTACTGCTACTGCTACTACTACTACTACTACTACTACTACTACTACTACTAATACTACTACTACTACTACCACCACCACTACCACTACCACTACCACTTCCACTACCACTACCACTACTACTACTACTACTACTACTACTACTAC
Source organism: Echinarachnius parma (assembly GCA_037951105.1). Lineage (NCBI taxonomy): Eukaryota > Metazoa > Echinodermata > Echinoidea > Clypeasteroida > Echinarachniidae > Echinarachnius > Echinarachnius parma. Next base: position 57,507 of record JBAMJV010007587.1, read on the forward strand.
TACTACTACTACTACTACTACTACTACTACTACTACTACTACTGTGGGAATGCGGACTAGATTACATCATATGTAGATCGCGGACTTGTCCGATTATGCAAGTTAGGTAATGTCACATTCCGCACCGAGTCCAATTATGCAAATTAATTTACAATACATGTTACACTTAGATTCGCGGACGGATAATTAATGTGTTATACGCCGCCCACTCTTATGTTGTAAAGTGCACATGTTAGAATAGTGTAACCTCGGAGAAGCATATCTTAGTCTATCAGGTTATGTAAAGTAGCAATTTTTTTTTGCTATAATCTTGGAAACAGTTTTTAATTTGGTATAAATACATTACTGATGAGAAAAAGTGATGTTTCCATTTTTTTATTTTTGGTCCCAGGGTGCATTTTGGCAATTTTAAAGATAATTAGCTAATTTGCATATTTGTGAAATAAGGTCAGGAGTCATTTTCTATCTAGGATTAGTACAATATTGATAAAAACTAGTATTCTAGGGTATTTTGAGGCAAGGATTCCATTTCCGGTGCTCGTTTGTAAGTGCTGTATGGGAAACACTCTGAAATCCAAGATGGCTTCCCCTAATTTGCATATTTATGAATATTATTGATTTTCAGTGGCTACAGCCCCTAATAAGCAAGAATTCCGGATTATTATTTGTCAGTTATGTTCTAAGTATGTATTTAAGATATCAAAGATGAATTGCCATCGTGGCAACCTCTAGCAATGCATATTATTTGCATAATTATGTATTTTACCTAATTTGCATATTCCCCCAAATCGAGTATATTAGGAACCCAGCAAGTAAAAAAGACAAGTAATACCACTTTTCCAAGGTTTTAGGGGGCAACGAATCCATTCATGATACTTATTTACCTGTATCACCTCGGCAACCCACATAAATCCAAGATGGCCGCATTTGTCATTTTAAAGTAAATAATGCTATTTGCTACTTTAATGCCATTTAATTTATAAAAGTATGATTTGCTTACTGTAAGCAAACAACTACATTGTGATTCAAGTATTGTAGTTTCTCATTCCAATAATTACAAGTCAAAACATTATAATATCAATCTAATATAACCGAAATAATATAGTCGTGTATCATAACATGTGTAATTTAGGGAGCAGTCATCTTGGATTTGAGATAGATGCCATGGTGATACAGGTAAATAAGTATCATGAATGGATTCGTTGCCCCCTAAAACCTTGGAAAAGTGGTATTACTTGTCTTTTTTACTTGCCGGGTTCCCAATATACTCGATTTGGGGGAATATGCAAATTAGGTAAAATACATAATTATGCAAATAATATGCATTGCTAGAGGTTGACACGATGGCAACTCATCTTTGATATCATAAATACATACTTAGAAAATAACTGACAAATAATAATCCGGAATTATTGCTTATTAGGGGTTGTAGCCACTGAAAATCAATAATATTCATAAATATGCAAATTAGGGGAAGCCATCTTGGATTTCAGAGTGTTTCCCATACAGCACTTACAAACGACCACCGGAAATGGAATCCTTGCCTCAAAATACCCTAGAATACTAGTTTTTAGCAATATTGTACTATCCCTAGATAGAAAATGACCCCTGACCTTATTTCACAAATATGCAAACTAGCTAATTATCTTTAAAATCGCCCAAATGCACCCTGGGACCAAAAATAAAAAATGGAAACATCACTTTTTCTCATCAGTAAGGTATTTAGACCAAATTAAAAACTGTTTCCAAGATTATAGCAAAAAATTTCACAACATTTATTCATACTACATTAGGGGATATACTATCTGACGCGGTCAAGGTTAGGCGTGTCTTGTAGCTGTGCCTGTGTTCCGGGTGTTCCGTGTTTGCTGTCTTACCTTTTGGCTGAAGCGTGGCTTTGCAGCTATTTTACAATGCTTGCTGAGCAGATAGATGGCTGCTTGAGCTGTAGTTGTGCGCTGCAGTGGGTCTGCATAGACCTTGGGTTTTTTTTGTCTTCTGCGAGAATCTCGACATTATGAGAGATACTGTGGCTGATGAATAAATAACCAGAGCAACCTAACAAACTTGTTACTGTGTGTCCTTCGGCCTCATCTAAACGTACCACGACACTACTACTACTACTACTACTACTACTACTACTACTACTACTACTACTACTACTACTACTTCTACTTCTACTTCTACTTCTACTTCTACTTCTACTTCTACTTCTACTTCTACTTCTACTTCTACTTCTACTTCTACTACTTCTACTACTACTAATACTAATAAGGATAATAATAATCATAATAAAACTAATAATGATATAAACTTTACACTATTATTACCCCGGTGATAGCATAATTAATTGCAACTGATTTGGCACAAGGTTGCTAAATCGAGTAATCCAGTATTGATACAAAAAAACACTAACAAACCTGAAATTTAGATATGATAATTAATACCAATCTGATGCAACAGTTCTGAAATTAAATCATTAAATACCCACCTGTTCAAAGATAAGACTAACTGTTCATATTAATTAATAAATGCATTAATTGTTCGATGAGTTCATGTGGTATGTGAGTTTGTGTTAATAGTGAGCTCTATACATAAATAACTATACCAATTGTATTATCGTGTTTTAAACTGTATTGTATTGTATTGTATTGTAATGAGTATTGTATTATATTGTCTTGTATTATATTGTCTTGTATTATGTTGATGTAGATGTGGCTACAGTTCAGGTCAGCGATGCTACGTTCAAGATCAACGTCTCATCACCAGAGCATCTGTCTAACCCGAACTCAGCAGCTTACATGGAAGCGAGTAGTTATGTCACGAATACTGTGAGTAATCACCTCCTCACGCAATACACTAACATGTTTAGATCCAGGGACAGTTCATGAAGATTCTCCTGCTGCAATTATAATTAATTAAAATCTATATAATTTGATGGGGGGGGGGGGATCTCAAACAAATTGTAGGAAGGCTCTGATGTTATATTGGATCCGCTGGTAATTATGGGAGTAGTTCTTTTGTAATCAGTCCTGAAAAATGGATCGAATTCGTAAATCTTGCGAATACCTTGCGAAAGGTGCGAAATGCACACTGGCTCAGTGTTATGCCTTGTGGACAAACTAGCCTTTTCCAAAATGGCGACCTGCGGTATAGCATCCCCACGCATGACAACCTTTAAATACTCTTTTCTTGCAGATTCAAAACGGACTTCAGAACATCGACGGAGTCTCCGGCTTGTCACCCACCGTCGTCCCCTTAAATCTTCGACCAGGAAGCGTGATCGTCGATCTTAACATATTCTATGTTGCCGGGGCGAACACGTCATCGTTCGATCTTCTAGACATCATGACGTCATCTCTCCAATCGCTGGCTGCCTTACTGGGTAGCCTGCTCGACTTATCTCAAAGCACCTTTACATCCACATGTAAGACATCGCGTTTCAATGACGTAGATTGGGGGTGGGAGGGGGGGGGGGGGGTGCAATTGTTTTGGGGGCGCTCTCCTTTTTAGTTTATACATGTACCTATAATTTGTAAAAGACTTACCTCTTATTTTTGTTCATTGTTTTTTTATTAAATCATTGTGGGGACCACCTCGTCCCCCCTTAGCGCTACGCCATTGATTTTTTTGTCAGAGTATTTATCAATTAATGTTTGTTCCTATTCCTATTCATTTCTGTTTAGTTTGTCTTTCTTCTTTCGTTTTGTCTCCATTTCTTTCTATTTTCATTAATTTAATTAATTACCATTTATTTTCTCGCTTTCTTCTAGTTGTTCGATTTTGTTTGATTGAGCGTTAACCTATTGCTTGCCTTGTGTAATCCTTGTCTACCTACCATGCCTTAACTCTATGTGGATCAACAACACCAGTAACTAGGAAACAGCAATCTACGGGTGACAGAAACGTATCGGAGACATTGTACAATGCTGCGATGATAACTGTGTTACGGTTTATTAGATACAATACCTTAGTGCTTTCTTAGAATACAGCAAATTGTATTCCCCTTTTCTCCTCAACAATCAAACTTTCTATATAGTTTATGTTTACAACTTGACTAGTAGTGACGTAGCGTTGTCCGACTTATTTGGGGGCACGCTCTGTGTGAATGTATTTTTGTGTATTCATGTATTTTTGTATTGCAAAATGTATTTTTATATATTAAATAGCCTAACCAATTGCTACTCACTTCTTAGGATCCAATTGAATAATAAACAAATAGATAATTAATAAAAATTCAATCAATTAATTAATTATTGAATTAATTTATAGATAACAATACAACTAAATATTTGAATATTGTGATCACAAAGTTTTAAAAAGGATATCTTAACAATACCACTCACTTCCTTTGATACTGATTCATCATCTTAAAGCGATTTGTTATGGAACCAATTGGAATTCGAGATTTGGACGAGTCTCCTTCGGGAATGGCGAATTGAACTCGTGGACCAACTCAACAATGACGTGTCCTTTCAACACCACGCATGGTGAGTTGACTTTTCTCAGCCAAAGTATTATGTGCATGTAGTCCAATTGACATTTTATACGCGAACTGTGACCTGTTACCCCACTTGCATCTGTCGACCCAGCTTTGAGTAGGAACGTAATTTTATTTGAGGTAATATAAAGTATGGCGAAGAGAAAGTAAGCTCAAAGGGCTGTTTTTGTTATTATTGTTTGCCTAGCAATCACTAAACAATGACTACTAGTATTGTTACAATTTAATTTCTCTTAATAACATATAATTATTAAGATAATCAAATATTCTTCACTACTCATTAACATGAAGAAAAAAAGGTCTCACACAAATTGAAGTTTTTTCTTCGCCTTTCCATTTACGCGCCCTTGGCACACCAAGGGTTGTACCACCAAATCACCCCTACATACACTGGTTAACCTATTAATCAATTTGTATATTAGCTAACCAGCCAGTTGCCCTTGCCCGGTGTGTCGGCGATAGAATCAGCCAGGCCACCTGGAGACCTATCGACAATTGTGGTCCCTTCAGGAACGTTTCAGAACTGCTCGAAGAACTGGACGAGGTGAACTTTCAATATTTATTTCAAAACTAAGAATAACTAATTTTTTTTCTTTTTTCGATCGGGGTCAACATTTTCTTACACGTGCATGACTTAGTCAGTTTCCATTACCTCGCAACGTGTTATTTTCGAAGCGCCCTATAAACCAGAACCTTGCTATCCCTTCAATATCAATCATTTCAGATAAAAAAGTATGTACAGGGGTACGGGGCTCCAACGTTCCTTTTTAGCCATCACACTGACATGGCTGACATAATTAGTTAATGGGCAACGAAACCATAAAAAACGGTATACATTTGAGCTACAATTATGACAATGGTCGAGAAATAAGGAGTAACACGACATAAGTTATTATTTACGGTAAAAAATGAACTACCAGATCCCCGAAAGCAAAGTTACTTGCCATATTCACTTAACGTTCGTACAGAGGAATCATGATGAAGAAGCTCCCTCATTTATTTGAGACTGCTACATGCAAGTGAATCTCACTGGAAGCTAGACAAACTAGAGTATAAAATATCTTTCAAACTATCGTGATATCGTTTGTATTCTTGTTTACTTTACACCAACAAAAGGTTTCAATCTCGGACAGCAACGTGGAAGAAGTGACAAATCAAGTTGCAATAATCACAGGCAACACGATGGAGATAACTTCAAATGACATCTCAACGGTCGGCAATATTGCTAATGAGATTGTCAGTCAGAATTCTGGTGATCAGGCGGTGAGTAGTCAGTCCGTATTGCTTTATTGGATGGTTGATTCATTAGCTGCTTGGGTTATCGTTTTGTTTGTTTGAGTGTTTGTTTGTTTCGATAAGAAAAAGAACAACAACTGAATATAATTATTGTAAAACAAGTAACACGACGGATAACCCAGGTTCATTATCGATTGCGTGATTGGTGTCTTATAAATAGTGAAAACTTTGGTTGGTCGGTTGACTAATATTTCGTTCGGTTATTTGGTTGGTAGATTTGGCTAGCTGTATTCTGTGTGGGTATCAAACACAAACTTGTTCTCAGTACTCTGGTGCTCGTTTGAAACCTTCATCTGTATCGGTTCCTTTGTGCATCCTTCCCTTTGAACAGGTGACGAGATCTGTAACTAATATCGTCAACAACATCGCTATGGTTGATCAAAGTGAACTCGAAGCTGCGCAGGAGAATGACAATTCCGTATCCAGCATCGTGCAGGCCTTCGAGAGTCAACTCGAGAACGTCGACGTCGAAGAAGGGAAGCCCCTTAGGATAGCTGCGGAAAGCGTTGTCGTTCAGGTATAAATTAGTAAACACTGAATACCAGTACCACAAATTTAGCCACGACCTCGTGACTAAAGTTAGAAGGGCTTAAACATAACTTAGACAGAACTTAGCCAAGATTATGTTAAACAGGACTTAGACCATGTATAGACACGACTTCAGATTACCTAATCTTTAATCAAGACTTCCTGACTAAATTTAATCAGGACTTCCTGACTAAATTTAATCAGGACTTAAACGGGACATAATGGGAGTTTAGTTTAATAAACGGGACTTCTTGTAACTGTGTTGACCTGTGCAAGTGCTGACAAGAAAAGCGTTACGTACACTTTAACATTCATGCCATTGCTATCTAGGTACAAAGCGTGCCCCCTTCAGATCTCGACCAGGGTCTCGTCTTGTCCGTCAAAGGAGATTCGTCATTGGATCTTTCTCTCACCAACATCACCGTCGACATGATAAGCGACGATGAGGATGATGACGAGGATAATCCGGGATTGATTGCCCAGGTACTTATTATAAATATTTCTCGTTAAATTGATATCTTAAATGAAGGTAAAGAGATCTAGTAACTTTTTTGACAAGTGCAAAAGTGATTAGTGATTGATAAAATGTGTATTGGTGTTATCTGATATAATTATGTCCACAAAGTAATGTGTGCACATTTCACGTTAATTGGATGGTTTTTTGCTGATAAATTAGCAAACATGCAAAGTGATATTCACTAACTCACTTCAATCGTGAATATCGTTTGAACGAAATGGTAATTGGAATAGCCGAAACATGTCCCGTGCTCTTATTGTTAATATGAATAATCTTATGACAAGGTATGAGAGAACTATTAGAATTCCAAGTAAGTTTTGAGGATATGGATATGTTGCTAACACGTGTTGCCAGTTTGTAAAACTACAATGAAATATTTTCACCAATAGGCGAAAATAAGCATTTAGGTTATTTGTTAATGCTCCTAAAACTATTGGGATTTTAACAAAGTCCTACCACTAATTACATATTAAAACAGCAAGTTTATGTATTCTCATATAGGCCTAAATCTCCGCTATCGCTTTTATCAAAGAGTAACATTTTCTTCTTGATGAACCTAGAATAAGTTCGTTTGTTTTGATGATCATACAAAGGATCATTTTTTAGCAAGTTTAGAACAACCTCGTCATCCTCTGTGACCCGACTTGGACAAAAACATCATGATACCAAGAAGAAAAACAACAACATTATAATCTAAATCATTTAGCTACCAGTACTAATCCTGGAAAATATATTACTTTGCCATAATATAGGTGAGAATTCCTCCAGAGATCGCAGACATTGTCTCGTCACCATCATATGGTCACCAGGACAACGGGACTGTCGATACCAACTTCAAGGTGATCATGGCCGTGTACCCGAAATCATCTCTCTTCATCTCGCCTTCGGTGAGCAACTTCAGCCAGACGAACGCCGAGGTGAACCGCACGGCGAACACTCCTGTCATAGCCCTTAGCTTCGGTAGTCGAGTGGTGGAGAACCTCACGCAGCCAATCAACCTCACATTCACGGCGCTGAAGGTAATAACAATACTAATGATGATACTTAAAGGGATAGTTGAGTTTTAGACTACTTATTTTTTGTGAGGTAATGACAAACTGAGTGTAAAAATTGAAAGAGCATAATATTTAAATAATAAAATTATCTTTGTTTGATCAAAATCGGTTCAGAGACGGCTGAAATATCCATAAATATAACAATTTGTAATAAAGCTGGGGCCCCAGGTTTATTAGAGAATTTTGAACCAGCCGTTAAAAAAAAAAAAAAAAAAATGCTTCCTCTTTTCAAAAAGTTACCAAATAGGTATTTAAATAGTTGTTGGTTATTTCTCTATCTAATCTCTATTTCAACAAAGCATAACATGCACAATATTTTATTCAAAATGGTTGAAACCGATGAGTGTTTAGAGAGCGCCCTCTTACGTTTTAACGGCTCTTTTTGAATGATAACATGATCTTTACTACGTCATTTGTAATTTTGTGTTCCTTTCTAGTTATAACTATAGGTTTTCCCATTCATTTTCGTCATTTTGTGCCAATGCCAACTTCAATTTCGTCTATTGTCGACCAATTTCACAACAAGTCAATTTAGTCGTTCGTCACGCATTTTCGTCGATTACAATTCAAATTCGTCGGTCACAGTTGCTGAACACATCTGTGACTGACGAATTTAAATTGTACTGGACGAAAATGTGTGACAAATGACTAAATTGAATGGACTTTTTGTGAAATTGGTCGACAATAGACGAAATTGAAGTTGGCATTGGCACATTCTCGGCTTCTCGTGACGAAATTGAATGACGAAAGTGTTAAAATGAATGGGAAAACCTATATTAGTTTGTAATAAAATGATGCAGGTTTTGGTTACTAAAATTCAGTTTCACCAAAACTGTACTCTCCTTACCAAAACTCAACTATCCCTTTAATTGTTTTTGTTTGTGTTTACCCTGGTTACCCTCTTTAGTGTTTTTGCTCTGTTCCCTTAGACGGTCCTGCGACTAATATTATTGTCTAAGTCATAGGAAACACACCCACAGCCAACCAGCAAAATGTATAAAGCGAACTTTTCCACTCCCTGGGAGCATTCCAGCCAGTGCAAACATGTTTACATACACACCCTCGAATCCTACCGGGTACCTATTGATACACCTACGTAGGTGAAGAGCAGCAATGTGGATTTAATAAATTCAAACAAATTAAATTCCTGCCGCAAAATGTTGTTAATCGAAGTGCCTGAATTGCATGGGTATTGAAAATGACAGGGCCGCAGACAGCCCTGTCATAAATATAATAAGAGTGAATACGTGCATATATACGCAATGAACTTTCTTCGATTACTGTATGCGGGGGACGTTGATACATCCGTGAACCCCGTTATCACAACAGGATAACATAATTGCCATCACGTGTTTATGGGAGTTACCGTGGCGCACGACCTTGATCAATAAGGGCATGATAGCCATCACGTATTTATGGGAGTTACCGTGGCACACGACCGTGATCAATAAGGGCATGATAGCCATCACGTGTTTATGGGAGTTACCGTGGTGCGCGGCCGTGATCGATAAGGGCATGATAGCCATCACGTGTTTATGGGAGTTACCGTGGCGCGCGGCCGTGATCGATAAGGGCATGATAGCCATCACGTGTTTATGGGAGTTACCGTGGCGCACGACCGTGATCAATAAGGGCATGATAGCCATCACGTGTTTATGGGAGTTACCGTGGCGCGCGGTCGTGATCGATAAGGGCATGATAGCCATTACGTGTTTATGGGAGTTACCGTGGCACACGACCGTGATCAATAAGGGCATGATAGCCATCACGTGTTTATGGGAGTTACCGTGGCGCGCGGCCGTGATCGATAAGGGCATGATAGCCATTACGTGTTTATGGGAGTTACCGTGGCGCACGACCGTGATCAATAATGCCATGATAGCCATCACGTGTTTATGGGAGTTACCGTGGCGCGCGGCCGTGATCAATAATGGCATGATAGTCATCACGTGTTTATGGGAGTTACCGTGGCGCACGACCCTGATCAATAAGGGCATGATAGCCATCACGTGTTTATAGGAGTTACCGTGGCGCGCGGCCGTGATAAATAAGGGCATGATAGCCATCACGTGTTTATAGGAGTTACCGTGGCGCACGGCCGTGATCAATAAGGGCACGGGAATGGCACATACACCAACACACCAATATGCACACAAACGCACACCCAAATTCAACTCGCACATCTTCAAAAATGGCACCACTGCCACCATCGATGCACTCAACTGGAGGGGCTAATTCCATTGCCTATAACTAAAACGGCAAAACTTTTCTATTAGAAGTTTCCGTGTAATAGAATTATCATGAATAATTGATATAGGCCTATTCAGCATTTGTTTTATAGTGCGATGACCTTGAATAAGTTTATAAAATATCCTTCTTTCCATTGTCCAAACTACAGCCTGGCCATATTAATCAAACATGCGTGTTTTGGGATTTTACCACCAACGACTGGTCTTCGCACGGTTGCAATCTGACTTCAATGACCACGGCTGAACCGGACAACGAGAACAGTGGGCAACCCTCAAGAGAGACGTACACGTGCTCGTGCAATCATGCCACCAACTTTGCTGTGTTAATGGTATGATGTAATAATTAAGTACAGCTCCATATTAATTGTATGCACAGGGCCGGGAATCCCGTATTGATGCGCGGCTGAGTAGCGCGCAGTTAAGCGCTCATCATCCAATGAGCGGCAGTAATTAAATGTTTTGCCGCATGCACTCATAAACGCTTCGGAGTGAACTCTGGGACGGACGCGTGTGCGTGCACACACTTACGTAGCGCTAGGGGTCCATTTGGCGTAAAAGGATTTGATATGGAATATGATTATGTCTGGTGAAATAAATTGTACTTTGTTGTATTTTATTATATTTGAATATGCTAGTTTCTATATTGCAAGTATACAATATGCTCAAACGAACGTTCACGACAAGCATTCAATTTATTAAATTGGGAAGGTTAAAGTAAGAATTTCGATATTGAGTAAAGTCGCTGTAAGTTTACTTTTTGCATTTAGTCCGCTTAATGTTAATATATTGAGATGCTAGTTTTACATTTTAATTAATTTGAATAATAATTATTTGGAAGACTGATTTGGAGTATTGGATATAAATGGCCCAAGATTTGGAGTGCATTCATAATTCATTATAGTAATTATTTGACTAGGTTTCACATCGAAATTTAAATTAGTATAAAACTCAAATTGTTTCAAAATGGTATTTGATATGGAATTATGATTATGTCCGGTGAGATAAATTGTACTTTGTCTGTTGCATTCTATTATATTGGAATATGCTAGTTTTTATATTGCAATTACACAATATGCTCAAACGAACGTTCACGACAAGCATTCAATTTATTAAATAGGAATGTTAAAGTAAGAATCCCGATATTGAGTAAAGTCGCTGTAGGTTTACTTTTTGCATTTTGTTCGCTTAATGTTAATATATTGAGATGCTAGTTTTACATTGTAATTAATTTGAATAATAATTATTTGAAAGATTGATTTGGAGTATTGGATATTTAAATGGCCCGAGATTTGGCATGCATTCATAATTCATTATAGTATTTTCACTAGGTTTCACATTGAATTTTAAATTAGTATGATACTTAAATTGTTTTAAAATGGTACTTGATATTGAGCAATTATTGTTGTTGTTGATGCTTAAGGATATGACTTCTTTATTCCTGATGTGTCTTTTGTTATTTAATTGAAGTAGAAATACATGTATTTAACAGGATGATTGAATTAATTTTATTCAGTAAATTGTTACGTAATTTATTATATTGTATCACGCTTAGGCCCTGCATTGACAGTTATGCGTCATGTCCTGGGCTATGTAAGAGTCTGTTCACTTTTACCCTTGTTCCTTTGTTGAATTTACAATAAAGTGATATCAAATCAATATCAATAATCGTTTAGTAAGTGTACACAATATGATATAATCGTTGAACAACAAATTAGGTATATACTTTAATAACTAAGTATACTGGTTGTTAATACGATCTGTGCAATTAGTATGTTCCATTTTTTGTATTCTACTTGTATAATATGAATTTAGATTAAAAACGAAATTTACAATGTTGCCAGAAAAAAGCACCAAAAAACAGCATCAAAATGTCAACAAAGGTTTCAGGCTGTCCACCATAGTCCCAAATTGTCGGTGGACATTGTATTTTGAAGAAATTGTCATATGAAAGACTATGATTTCAGATGTTGCTTTAGGATAATGAATACTACTACTAGTACGTTCTATTTTGACACCGTTTCTGTGGCATGATTATTTCTTTTTGTTAGGATATCCACCAATCATCTTCAGTGCTTACATACAGTGTGCTGAGCTACATCGGGTGCGCAATATCCATAGTGTGTCTGGTCATCACGCTTGCTACTTATCTGTGGAACAGGTAAATGATAATAGATAACATATTTTGGAGCATAATAGACCCTTACATACAGTATGTTTAGGAAGGATGAAGAATATTGCCCGAACATTAGTGACGTAGCCCCTAGAGCATCATTCGTAATTCCCATCTTCCCCATAGCAGGCGCCCCAGATATATACTTTTCTAAAAAGTAATGAACATTAAAGGGATAGTTGAGTTCTGGTAAGGAGAGTACAGTTTTTGTGAAACTGAATTTTAGTAACCAAAACCTGCATCATTACATTACAAACTAATAGTTATAACTAGAAAGGAACACAAAATTACAAATGACGTAGTAAAGATCATGTTATCATGCAAAAAGAGCCGTTAAAACGTAAGAGGGCGCTCTCTAAACCCTCATCGGTTTCAACCATTTTGAATAAAATATTGTGCATGTGATGTTTTGTTGAATTAGTGATTAGATAGAGAAATAACCAACAACTATTTAAATATCTATTTTGTAAATTTTTGAAAAGAGGAAGCATTTTTTTGAATTTTTAACGGCTGGTTCAAAATTCTCTAATAAACCTGGGGCCCCAGCTTTCTTACAAATTGTTATATTTATGGATATTTCAGCCGTCTCTGAACCGATTTTGATCAAACAAAGATGATTTTATTATTAAAATATGCTCTTTCAAATTTTACACTCAGTTTTTCATTACCTCACAAAAAAATAAGTAGTCTAGCGCCCTCTCTACCAAAACTCAACTATCCCTTTAACTATCAAATCATGTTACTTGAGAATTAGAAGATCTCGCATAAAGAGAGGTGATTACTACACCCGAATAGAAGTTAATTTTGCAAAAATATCGATACTTTTAGAACATTTATTGTATTTTCCAGCAAGTGGTTACCAAATAAAAACTTGCTAGCCAAACGTCATCCTCATCTGATAAACCTTCATAATCACAATTTAAACTGATTATTTCCTGAAGCGTTCGTCAAGCTAATAACCCGTTTCATTAGCATGACTTATATATAGCAACAACAACAACTACTACAACTAAAACAACAGAATCAACTTTAACAACAAGATGAACACCTTCACCAAGGGCTAAAACAGATCACCTATTCTACAGCTCGAGCCGTCGAATCCTCTATTAAAATAAATGTAATACAACTTCACTCATTTGTTACAGGTCGCTCCATTAAGGCAGGGTTTTGTCAACTTACTACTATCGATTTCTAAAATTAAATACTATTACATTAGCAGATAATATGCAATTTGGATTAACCAGAATGCTGTTCTATTGGGTCACGTTTTTGTCAGTAACAGAAGTAGGCTTTTTGCGTTATTCGTAAAACTCAAATTGATGATGACTATTATATCATTGTACAGACTTGGGGGATCTAGCTATTTCACGTGAAACGTACGTATATCTTATAGCATAATTTGGTGGATGCAATATGATAATGCACTTCATCCGTTTTGTCTGCAATTATGGGAACCAAAAATTAACATACTATGTGGATAATTATGTTCTTTCATACTGAATATAACTAATGCGGATCCAACACGCAATGTGCGATAAGAGACATTGCAGAGATGGATTCTTGTTCACTCTTTGTTCAACTTGAATTATATTATGAATACATACTTATTTACATTGTGTTACACTCTTTCTGCTCGTATTTTTCTTCATTCTGTAAATGAAGTAAACTTCGGAGTCGCCAGCCCCATCAGATTTTCATCTGCTTGTGCATCACACTGCTCTGTCTCTACGCCACATATCTCGTCATGGTCGGGGTAGATACGATGACGAACAAAGCCGAGGTCGTGCCTGGCGCATGCGGGCTGCTGGCGGCGCTCGTTCACTACTTCGTTCTGTCTTCCATTGCCTGGATGGGCGTAGAGGGAGTGAACACTTACCTAATTCTCGTTCGCGTCTTCAATTCCTACGTCCCGAAATTCATGGTCAAGGCGGCCCTGGCTGCTTGGGGTGAGTTTTTTCCAAAACATGTTGCAGTAGTAGTAGTAGTAGTCTGTTTGTTTATGTTTTTGTTGGTAAAGAAAATATGAAATATGCATGGGATTTGTTTTGCTCTATCATATATCATTGTAAGTATGACAGTGAGCTACAATGTCTAATAGTGCTCGACTATTCAGGGTGGCCCAAAAAAATCGGAACGGGGCACTTCCCCCCAAAAAGTAACAAAATGAACATGTCCATCGAATATGGTGTCCTTTCCAATGAACAACGATACCAAGACAATTAATTTTGGACGTGTAGTTTTTGTTTTAGGGCGCTTTGAGTGTGACCATGTCAGGTTCCTATTTTTGTCAATTTGTACCAAGTCAGTGTCTGAAAAATGAAACTTACTGCCCGTCATACTATTGACCAATTATGCCCATTCTCTCGGCACCGCTCGGCACACAGCTGAATGCACACTAACAATGTCGCGCGGAATACTCGCGTGTTCAATGGTATGTCGGGCAGTAAGTTTTATTTATCAGGCACTGACTTGGTACAAATAAAAAAAAAAGGGAACCTGACATTGTGTTACTCACAGCGCCCTAAAACAAAAACTACACGACCAAAATGACTATGGGAAGTGCCCCGTTCCGTTTTTGTTGGGCCACCCTGTATAGGGTGTATATAGGAGCTGTAATATAAGTATAAGAACTTTTCTAAATTAGACGGTTTCGCCTTTTGAGGCTCTTCAGTAACATTGTATATCATTGTATACGTTTTTCATTCGTAGGTATTCCCGCCTTAATCACCATCCTAACCGGAGCTATCGCCAACAAGAACTACGCAAACGAAGACATGTAAGTACCTGTAGTAATTGATTTTCCTGATTAACTGTGTAAATGTATAAGTGCACTGATTGTTTCCTCTTTGCAATTATGCAGTGGAAATGAAAAGATATGTTCATTAAAATGTTGTTTGTGTACAAAATGTTAAGCATAATGCGGGTTGCTTGCCTTGTATGTACTGTTAGGTTGGTATAATATAGTCACTTTTATCTTTTTAACCACATTATATATTTCTAAATACATAAAAACTTATAGGATAAAAATCATTGAGAACACCTCAATGTAAATAAATCCAAAAGTTTGTTCTGCATGGAACCGATAATCCTTTGGAGTTAAACATAAATCCTAACATTGTAATGATTAACGTTTATCTCAAATCAATATTCTTCCCGTTTGTAGATGTTTCCTGAAGTTCTGGCCGCAGATCGGCGGTCTTCTGATCCCGATGGCCATCATCCTCATCATCAACGCAGTCATCTTCGTGCTCGTCGTCCATCAGCTGGTCATGTCGGCCAGGGTGAGCGGGAGGGTAAAGAGCGACGAGGATGCCGAGCGACGGGAGACGGTGGAACGCATCCAGAACGCCGTCACCATCTTGGTTCTGCTCGGTCTGACCTGGATCAGTGGTTATCTCCTTCTCATCAGGGAAATAAGTCAGGTATAATAAAGGGTTTTATGCAAATAATGACGAAGAAATTGTTATGAGTGTAGTATATTTAACCTGCTGAACAAAGAACAATGAAAATAAAAAGAAAACAATTATTTTCGTGAAAGTTCTAATCCTGTCTTACAAGCCACGTCTTGTTACAAAATCAGTAATGTGTATTTTAAAAGATAATATTTTGTTTAATATGAGAGTGGCTCAATAATGACGAAAATTGTTATAACGGTTATTGCACACAAAAACTACATAATTGGTCTATTCATGTGTTCCTCAAAGATATTGATACAGGAGTACTGTACATGATCAGCATATTGATGGTGCTGTTTATATAACAACATCGTGAAATATAAATACATTACAAATTTAGAACAATACATTCGTGATATACTACACATTATAAATATAATGTATACAAATATGTGCAAATAACGTAATAACAATAACCAGCAGATTTAAGATTTACTATCAATACTTTTGGACAAAGATATATTTACAATAATTGAAATTTATTTCAAATAATAGTAACAAAAAATGTACTTTCTACATACAATATAAATATACAAACTATTCAATAAAAGTAAGTATTTGGTACTCCAGCAAGGACATACGAATCGGTCAAGCAAAGCAAGATCTCATCACACAGAATGTAATGTAATCTGTCACCAGCAAATCCTAGTATGGTCACAATATTTCACTCTCTGAATTAGGTATTTATTAATTCTCCATAATCCAAGCTTTCTGGTGATAATTATAAAACTTGTTATCCTTCCGATAATTAAATCGCAGTAATATTCAGTAATACTTTACCCTTCGAAAAGGGTCAGAAATCTAGCAATGACATACACATTGTATGTGTATGTCATGTGGGGGGCATCTGCTCCTTCAATACTTTGTCAAAAACAATAGAAAACAAAATTGAACAATCTTTGAAAATAAAGAAATACATAAGGTATGCCCCTAATAATGTTCGTGCACGACAACGCTACGCCACTGTGCACACTGCATTCCTAAGTTCCAAAATTATCTCAGCTTTACATTTGACTCTACAAGGGTTTCCTGCTTAACAACAGGTCACATTTATATTATAACATTCATTTTGAAAATTACCTCTGTACATTTTTTAACTTGTATCCCTCTTCCTCAAATCATCAAGCGAGTTAACGAGTTATGAATTCATGCTATATTCCAATAAATTCGAACGCAATTGAAATACTTTCGATTTATTTATATTATTCCAGATCGCGCAGGCGCTGTTCATCGTCTTCAATTCCTTCCAGGGGCTCTTCATCTTCCTGTTGTACTGCGTGCGCAAGCCCATCATCCGCAAGCAGTGGGGGCTGCGTTGCGCCGCGTGCGGGGACGGAGAGAACAGCCAATCGAGTTCGACTAAGAGTTCGAGTGGGTCTGGTAAACCGGGGTCCAGGTTGACAGCGATCACCAAGATCGTGAATAAGACCAGGCATTACAGTCCCAGCGACACCTTCACATCATCCCAGACGGATGGGCAGACATCAGAGATGTTTAATAACCCCACATATGACGGCGTATCTGCACTGTCGATTACAGCGATTGCAGATGAGAGTCACCCCTAATAAAGCAAGAGAGTGCCCGCCAGTCTCAGTTGTCCATTATAGAGTACCAAAATGTGTCGCCGCAGCTATTTATTGTCATGGGTAATGGTTCTAAACAATGTCAGGCAAGTCGGAAATGTGTGACCTAGCGGTTGATAATAAGGCAATCATCCAGCTCCAACATACTACTAGCCCGAATGAGACGACAAATTGTTTAGAACCAGTTCTATATGAGATGAAAAGAAAGTGACGTCACTAACTCGGTACTCTATTCTCTTTAATACTATGTTCAGAACTTTGGTTCCATAACATCAAATTAACAAAATAGTTAGAAAATACATCAGATATACGTGAATCACTAGGTAGGCCTACTATACCTATAAGCATGATAAACGAGAATAAGATTGCAAGTAATATACGGATCATCGAAGACTGCATGAAGTTGCATTAATTGCTGATTTATTGTCTATGAATAATTCACGCGTAAAAGCATCCTAGAGCACATGTATCTCCTCAGCAACTGCAACGAAATGTTTGACTTGAATATACAACATGTTCCAAAATTAATTACAACGGGACTTTCTGCAACGATAACTTTAAAATATTAGATCAATCAGAATGATATTTCAGGGTATGAAACTATAACTTATTACCTACATCTTGCAGAAAACCCTATTCGATTTGCTTCAGTGGTCATGGAGAATGAGGATCTTTTGTCAATCATGTCATGTGTCCATTTTCGTTCATAACGCGTGAACACAATGGACAACACGTCTCCTTACATTACAAAACATGGAGGGAAGGGTCATCTGACATGATTGACAAAAGATCCTCATTCTCCATGACCACTGAAGCAAATCGAATAGGATTTTCTGCAAGATGTAGGTAATTAGTTATAGTTTCATACCCTGACATATCATTCTGATTTATCTTTAAAGTTATCGTTGCAGAAATTCCCGTTGTAATTAATTTTGGGACATGTTGTACATTGACATCTTACTAGCTTAAAGACAGGAGTGCTTGTATTATGTAGATTAAATGTACATATGGTACATAAGGTACATATGTTGGTTTATCTCAATATGAGATTTCATCCCAGTATAAATTCCCGCTGAAGTAGTATTGTTTTGTTCACAGCAACATTTTTCTGCAGTAATAATGGTTTTCTAGCCATATCAGTCTAATTGAAACTCTTCTGCGTACATATATTACACTTCAAGTTCGATTTAACCCAACTCGGTTAGGGACAATCAATCAGAAATTAATTGATATACCACATACAAACACAAATCAATAATAACTATCAATTTAAGAAAAGCTCACTTTTTGTTTACGACCTCATTTTCTTCCTCGTATATATAATTGTATGTTATACATTTCCCTTTATTTTATTTGTATAAGCACTCAATAAAACAGGATACATGACGCCATACAAACAGATACATGGTGCCATGCAAGTGTGGATTCACCTCATCTCCTCTCCTTATTATGATGGTGATCATAATTATCACCATCATCATCATAAACATCTTCCTCATGATCATCATTATTGTTTTTACTAGTCAAGACTGTAGATCAGTTGGAAATGGTCACGGATTGTCATAATTATATGCCATTTTGTTGTTGTTAGGGTAACACATTACTGGATATAATTTGAACAGATAATGTTTGATATTATTTAATTTAATTACTTCATAAAGACTTAAAATGGTTCCTTAATATTCTTGTTGTTATAACGATAATATACAGAATAATCACTTGTCTCGCGAAGTAAACGAACGAAAGAACGTACGACGTTTCGGCCGCATCTGCTACCCTGCGTCAGGTACTATGACTTTGAACTGCGCGGTCGCAATTTATAAGTGTGCGAGGGTGCTTGTTCTTGTTGTTGTTGTAAACTATGTTGTAAACTGTTGAAGTCATTATAACAAAAAAAATATTGTCCTATTGTATTGAATTTTTTTGAGATTATGTTAGCTGTTCATTTATTTTACACAGAATCAAAGGCATTAAGAAATATAACACACAAGATTGTTTTAGTGTATAAAGCAACAGTTGAAATTAAGTAATCTTAAATTTTTGTTATTATCACATTTTCTAGCTGGTTATTTTGTCTGTTTTCGCTAAAACCATTCATTCATAAAACATGTTATATATTGTTGTAAAATATTTTGGCATTCGTGAATTGTTTAGTTTCCGACATTTATGTGTTTTTTTTTTTATAGAAATGAAGCGTTTCCGAAAATGTTGCAATTAGTCATAAAATGGGCTTTTAACCTCTTCACTGATTTTCTTTTCATTTAAAAAGAGCTATATATAAATTTATTATTTTCGGAAGTTAATACAGACAAAGAAAAACAAAGCACCACCATGTAGAATTGATTTATGATACATCGTATCGTAACATTGTTGACTTATGGTCCTAAAATACCGATTTTCAATCGCTTTGCTGCACTTCACATATTTACTTTGAACATTTTCTTTTGATTTTAATTGTGCTATGTATATATGCTTTTGTTATGTGTATGTATGTATATATATATACACGGATTTAGGAGAATAAATATAAAACACAACAACCATTGCCACATGATATCGGTATAGTATCATGTGTGTCATCGTAACATTGATGGCTTATGACGAGCTTTTATCATTGTGGAGTAGTACGTACACGCTACACCATTGCAATGCAAGTGTTGCCTTGTGGCTGTTTTTAACCACAGTAGGTTTAGCGCATTAAAAGCCCAGTTTAACTTTCCCCCGGGGTGACAGGGTATTATACAGTATCATTGAACATTTTAAAGTTTATGTCAAATATGTGCTTTTCAGACACGATGATCTCGCCATGTTATACAAAAAGGGATTGTTATTAAATTGTGTTTGTATTTATGCTTCTTTATATTGATTGATTAGATAATGAACATTTTAAATATCATATATTATGCACTAACATCTTATATTCGCAATTATTATTAATATAATCAGTACCAAAATTTGTCATTTTATATATCTACACATGTTGATAGAACTTTCATTGGAGTACATTAGTTATCATAACGAAGGTCTGTATAATTCAGCATTATGAATTATATTCTTTGTTCAATAAGTGAACATTAATTAATGGTTATTTAGACAAGTGTAAGGAATGCCATTTCAAACTAATGTATATACATGTAATTTGAATTTGACAATTATGGTTCGTGTTTTTATGAATAAACATTGTTCGTTTTGATTTAATTTAATGTTTAGCACGTGCAATGCAGCTTGTTTGCTACCATACGTGTTCAAAAAAGGAATAAATAGGAATGGTACAGGGTGGAGGCAGGGGACAATAATACAGCCCCTATACACCGTGTCCCAGAAAAAACGAAACCGGGTTTCATGGCAGAAATTTTATGTTATAATGAATAATTTCCTTGATGATATATATATGTCTGAAAAGCTATGTGTCTCTTCTTTTATTTGATATACAACTTATGGCACATAATTCACGCATGACTGAATTAGAACGATAGAAAGTGGTGTTACCAAAATTCAATTTGCGCGCAGAAATTGCAAGTTTGGGTGAGGTTTTGGGGAGAGTTTTAAGAGTGGTAAACGTACTTCTTTTGAAAAAGGACAGACACCGCATGAAAATTCATAATTTTATCTTTTATATGACACCTCATGATCAAAAAATAAATTATATATGTCAGAGAACGAATACAATGAAAACATGCTTGATTCCAGCCCAAATGAGTAAGTTTCCTGGTCTAGCCTGTTTCCTGATCCCCATGTTTGTGTCAATTCACTCATGCATCAAAGTCCATTGTCAGCTGCTAGTCAGGAAAGCTGAGCGACTTCTTACTCAACTTTCACTCATTCGGGCAGAAATCAGGCATGTTTTCATTGTACTCGTTCTCTGGCATAAATCATTTATTTTTTTAGCATGAGGTGTCATGTAAAAGATAAAAATATGAACTTTTATGTGGTTTTTGTCCTTTTTAAAAATTAGTACGTTTACAACTCTTAAAACTCACCCAAACTTCAAATTTATGCGTGCAAATTGAATATTGGTAACACCACTTTCCATTGTTCTAATTCAGTCATGCTTGAAGTATGTGCCATAAGTTGCACATCAAATGAAAGAAGAGACACAGAGCTTTCCAGGCATATATATATCATCAATTAAATTATTCATTATGACAGAAAATTTCTGCCATGAAACCCGGTTTCGTTTTTTCTGGGACACGGTGTATACTCCTAAACTGTAATTGGTATGGTCAGTTAGTGTTTCAGCGGGACAGTTTTTTTTTTTGTTCAGTTCAGTTCAGTTCAGTTCATTTTATTTCCACAATTTAAAATACAATTCATGTGTACATGCACAGTAAAATACAGGTAAAAATATAAAGGTTTGTGTATACATAAAACTAAATAATAGTAAATTATGTGGTGGGGACAACAAAAGCAAAAAATAAGCTTATCGAGGTTGACCCCTGAGAGAAACATGCAAATCAATCAGTTACAATGTACATTTTTGACCTAATACTATGTACGTTTTCAGTCGCAGAGCTAGGGTGCAGTTATCTCCGCGTTTCGCACAGATCGAGCATCGGTAGCCGTTGACAATTCCAAAGCTTATACTAGGGTCTGAACGCGGGCATCATAGCTCTGCATGCGCCTGACACCGTACATAACTAAGACTCATTCATGAAACGAGTCCCCGATTTTCCCACAAATATACTCAACTTCTCGTTAAAGTAAACATGATCATGAATAACCAAGGATCATCCTACAATGTTCTGCGTCCGAGATGGGTGGAGGCTTGTTTGTTAATTGCATGCTTGAAATGTTTATATGTTATGATAAATCAGGGGGGTCTCTCCCAATATGACTGGCTACGCACATGTATACGTCCAAAAAGGCGTCGAATGGGTATAATGTTCAGCTTAATGGCGTCATCGACGTGTTCCTTTAAAAAGGGGGTGGTTTCAGCATTCATCGCACTTACAGGTCCTTCCTAAATACAAATCACAAAAAGGGTACCTTTTCAGATGCACAGGTTTTCGACGTTGCATTCAAAGCATTACGCAATGTTGGGGTGTAAACATGTAATACGTCTGTGTGGTTAGAACTCAGGTCTGCATGGCTATCCAGAGGTTGCATGTTTGTATGTTAAAATGTTTGTGTGGTTAGAGGACTGGCGATCCGGAGGAAGAGGGTTCGATTCCTGGCGAAGAACTTTATTTTGTTTTTGTTTTAAATTTTGTTTGTGCGTTTTACATTCGTCTCTTTTACTCAAGAAAATTTGTTTTTACACACTAACCATGCATATTATTTCCAGAGCTAAGGATTGTTCATGTAGAAATGTATTATATTTGTTTGTAACACATACGTGTACATGCTTAAAGGGGGAGCACAGTTCTTGTTCAGACGGCACTACGATTACAAATATATTTATTTTGCGCGAAAAAGGAGAAGTAAATGAACGAATCACAAAGCAAGTTTAAAAAGATAAAATGCGTTCAGAAACGGCTGAGATATCAGCTAATTTATATTCGTAATTCGACCACTATCAAATCAAATATATGTAAAAGCCTACACATACCAAAATAAACCGAAGTGGCTTTTAAATTGATTCGGATATTTTAAAGGAAAATACAAAAATGAACGCTTAACCCTAATAAGGCCGGGGGGGGGGGGGGGGGGGGCATAATGGCCCCCCCCCCTCCGCAATTTGTTTTATTGCTCCAAAACGCTGTAAGATGACGCGCCGCTGCTTGGTGACTTTTTTCTTTCGGGTCTTGCGCACATTTTAAAACAAGAATTTTGAAAATCAGACCTACCGTTATAAAGTCACGTGACCTTTTGTCAATGCATGTCAGCCCGAAAATCGCTCAATTTCGTGATTTGTGTACAAAACATATGGAAATATAAATTTTCGTAAAATGAGGTATATCATTGGTTATTTGGTGTTGTTTTCATTTTATATGTTGGTTTTGGGGTTCAAAATAGTTAAATTATAGTTAGAAATAAAATAAAAAACAAAAACAATAAAATACATAAGTTTAAAAAAACAAAGAAATACATACAAAATTATCAAAACAATAGAAAACATAAGGAAGAACCTGGCTCTTCCACATTTTTTTGTCGTACTATTATTCCAAATGCTCTGAATAATATATGTAGTGAAAACCAGAGTTTAATTATGAAGAATATATGATTTATGGGTAAAAATATGAATGTCATGACTTATTTGCATAAATTACCATAAATATGCAAATTAATGAGTTTTTCAAAAAAATTAAAAATTACCATTGTATTCTATACACTTCACTTATCATGCGTGCACATTTTCACGGAGATCGGCCTCTCCGCGGCGGAGATCTTTGGGGGGGGGGGGCATAATGGCCCCCCCCCCCTCCCTCGGCCTGCTGAAGACCTCAAATAGCCCGGCCTTTTTAGGGTTAAGTTTAAGGCCCCAAGGTTAAGTCTAGAAAGAAAAAAAATTTTCCCTCCCTTTCCTTATATGCAACTTTCATGTAATGGTGTACGAGCTATTTTATTAATATGTATATATTTTGGTGTAAAAAATTGCGTATATTTTATGCATATTAGTTGTAAGAGTTTTGATTATGATTGATGGTACATTATATACAGACCACAGAATAAGCAGAATAAAAAAGGAAAAAAACAACATAATATGTCGCAGCAGTTATTCTTTAAATTCACATCACAATCCTACCATGTAGGTCCACTTTGTATCGGTCCCGGGCAACAATTAGTCTTGCCCCCCCCCCCCCCCCCTCCCCCCCACACCCGCTTACACAAATACGCATGTGCTCTTGGTGTCAGCCTCGAAAATGATTGGCAAATGACTACCCCTCCCCTCTCACCTCTACCGCTAATGCCCCTGTGACACTTCTCCGCTTTCATGAATCGGCATGGTTTCCGACTTGACCGAAACCATGCGGGAAGGATGCGTGACACTTGACCGAAACCAGTCGGGAGGATGCGGAAAGGCGGAACGAAATTTTGAAAATGTTCAAAATTTGCTTCCGACTAGTTTACGACTAAATTTGTCGGGAACAGTGCCGAAACAATACCGAAACTATGCCGAAACGAGCCGTGACAAAGCGGATCATCGGCATTGTGGCCCGCCTGGTTCACGACAAGGTTCCGCCCAGTTTCCGACAAGATTCCGACAAGATTCCGCACAGTTTCGGAATGGTTTCGGCATGGTTCCCGAATAGTTTACGCACTCGCAGTTCTTGATCAAGAAACGAAGACATGATTATTTTAGGGCCAAGTTTAAATGAAACAAATATTACATAGATAGTACAGTTCTGATTTTAGGGCGCTCTAAATCCTTGTTTTCTTAAAGGTAATCACAACTCATGTGTTATATTTGAAAAAAAGGCACATATTTAAAAGACAGAATAAACAATTTGATCAAAACCGGAGCAGAAACAGCGGAAATATTCATAAATATATGCGATTAATAAGAATAATTGTTTAGGCCCAACTGTTATTTAATAACATGCATTTATAAATCCTATGCATTGCTGAAAAAACACGGTGGATAAACAGAATAAACAATTTGATCAAAACCGGAAAAGGCGCTCGTGGCTTCGCCACTCGCCGGATAGTCTCCACCACGCGTTCAGTCGTTCCTGCAGCTCATCCATTTAGACGCGATCGCCTTGTTAAAAGGCTATCATGGTGTGTGAAACCACGATTTTATTGAGAAAATGTCTATGCTTGCGTGTAAATCAACACACGCGAGCTAGTCTTGGCTTACCAGCGCGCTTTCACGAGTTGTTGAGGAAAACTGACGCGTGCGTGCGTGCGTGTGCTGCCTACTGTACAATACCGCTAATACCTCCTTGGTTATGTGAATAGCTAGCTTTTCTTTGCACATCAAAGCGCAATCGTGTGCAGCCTACCGCATCCTATTGTATTGAATCGCGCTGTGCGGGTTACCGTACCGGTACCGGTAGCTACCCCATTGAATCGCGCTGTGTGTTGTGAAATAGAGTACAGTGGTACGGTACTTACGTAAGGAAAGATATCATGGAACAAGAACCAGCTGCGAAGGATTACGCCTCCCCGGTGCGAAGTTCATTCTGTATAGTTCAATGTTGCAATGTTGCGGTAATGATCGGGCAGGATGAATGAGCAGGGTGGGTCGATATCGCCCGACCAGCAGAGGACTGAAGTTACCGCTCTATAGTACCATACCCACATACTGAGACGATGGTCATGTTATGAGGAGCGGGGGTCATGCCAGCCCGCCGGGTTAACATGCATGCAATTGACAACGTTTAACGATGCTACAGTCACATTTCCTCTACGGCGAGCGTACGGCGGCCGTACGCCCCCGAAATCGAGAGAAACGTGCGGCGGCCGCAGAAAATCTGCGGTGGCCGCAGGGTCCCCGTACGGCGTAACCGTATATTTTACAGGCAGTAGGGGTCGCCGTAGAATTATAACTAAAAGTTATAACTCTTTTTCATTTCTACGGTCGCCGAAGCAATTATACACGCCGTAGCCATGGCTACCACTCCTATACTCTATGTGGGTGTAGCTGTAGCGTCAGTCTGGCCGCACGGTTGACGTATGGCCCCCCTGCGGCCGCCTTGCGATCGCCTTGCGGGCGCCTTGCAGGGACGCCCTGAGGCAACCGTGCGTCATCACTTTAAAGGCCGTACGGCAGCCGCAGATTTTCTGTCTCCACAAATTAAAGATACGCCGTGCGGCGGCCGTGGCAAATGTGACTGATAATGCATGTGACCGTAGACATTCTACGGCGGCCCTATTTTTGTAATTGGCCGTATAAATTTGAGACCGTACGGCCGCCGTGTCAAATGTGACTGAGCCATTACTAGTACCGGAGCGGCTTTGTACAAATTTTTACTGTGTATGCCGCCGCGATACGAAAGCTTTGCTGATTGGCCGATGAATAACAGCAAACTGCGCATGCGTTATATTGTTTGTAGATATCGTGATCCGTGCTGTAGTCGAGTCCGGACTCGGACTCGCTTTTGATGGTCTCGTGACTCGGACTCGGAGCCGAGTCCCTATGTAAAACATATGGGAACATGCTATTTCGTTGGGGACTCGGACTCGGAACTTGTGGACTCGACTACAGCACTGATCGTGATCGATTGTGAAAAGCGAACGGTTAAACCGAAAATTTGTTCAACGGCTCGCTCGCTCTGTAAGAATGGATGCGAAACTTTAGAAGCGATTTTCTCTGTTGTTTGACAAATAACTGGGCTCTGATCCGCGTTATTAAATTGCGTTTTTCTTCCCTTCATGAAAATTATATGTAGCAAGTTATACATCATTTTAAAGCTGAAATCCGAGAGAATTCAAAACCCTAAAAATCTCAATTTTGATATTCCCGATGAATTACCCAAAGTGACAGTGGGGGACACAAATTATGAGACGGTTTTGCCAGAAAAATTACAAAATAATATATTGCCCGAATGTAACATGAGTTTGGACGAATATGACATTCACTTTTTTTTCCCGAATATGACTTAGTTTTGCCCGACTATGACATGGTTTTGCCCGAATTTCAGGTGTATTTCCCCCCGATTATTGGCGTTTTCCGGCGTTTTCAAAAACTCCGTGGGGGGGGGGGGGGGGGGGGGGGGCTGGAACTCCCAGCCCCCGCCTCCTACGCCCTTGTTTACAATACAGCCCTTACATTAAAGTATTTTTCACTATTACAGGGAGTGTCCGCCTTTTACAAATCGTCTGAACAGTTTCCAGTAGACGGATGAGGATGAATGGAGTTTAACTGATTTAGCATAATATTACAACAATATTGTACTTATTCTTGTAAAGGTATTGTGAAGCCGACATTTGTAAAGGTATGTCACGGAAAAGGTCTCGAAAATGATGAATATACAATAACATGTAGTCAGTTTTAGCGAGTTTTGGTTATTTTGGTTAGTATTCGCTTACGCCGTTGTTCGATCACAATCTGTGCGCGGGTCACGTATGGGTCACACACAGCAACATGGTACTCCGTGGAATGCACTGTGAGCGAAATTTCGCACCGGGTGAATACTCGTATAAAGCACAATTAAACGTTTTTATTATTTTGAGGTCTATAACTCCACGAAAAAGATATTTCAAGCCCTAACTTTTTTCAGGCATGCTGTTAAATGACATTTTCTTTCATATATTAGACAATAACCTCGCAACTTTTGAAATTTGGCTTGCAAAAGGCGGACAGTCCCTTTAAATTGTTTTCATCGTATTCTGGTATTAGAACGAAACTATTAGCCTCTGTTCCGACGGCTGTTCCACAGAGACTGCGTCTGGCTTCAATGTATGAATCCATCTACCTGAGTGGAAGTAGACGTCATGATTATAACAGAAAACCACATTTAGTGTTTAGCGTTCATACATTGCGGAAGTAATGTTTTTATTTAGCTGTGATCGCAACCTGACATGGAAAACAGATTTATCTAACTTATAAACGTATCTCAAGATCATGTCGATTAATCCGATAATCGTCTTGTTGTTCTTGTTGATCGGACATGTCGCCAGTCAAACCAATGGCGAAGGTGAGCATTAATATTATGTCTTAATTTTTTCATGATCCTCAACTTATTGGCCAAATATTATAATCATAGAGAAAATTTTGCTTTGATAAGCAGTTATGAACATTGCTGTCTTAAATTATTAATAATTAAAGGGATAGTTGAGTTTTGGTATAGAGGGCGCTACACAAAATATTTTGTTGATGAGATAATGCAACACTGAGTGTGAAATTTGAAAGAGCATACAATTTTAATGACAGAATAAACATTATTTGATCGAAATCGGTTCAGAAATTGCTGAAATATCCATAAACATAACAATTTGTAATAAATGTGGGGCCCCACAAGTATTCGACAATTTTGAACTAGCCGTTAATTTTTTTTTTTAATGCTTCCTCTTTTAAAAAATTTACAAAAGAGGTTTTAAATAGTTGTTGATTATCTCTCTATCTAATCACTATTTCAACAAAACATTACATGCACAATATTTGATTTTAAATGGTTTAAACCAATTAGTTTTTATAGAGCGCCCTCTTGAGTTTTAACGGCTCTTTAAACAAAAATGATAACAGGCTTTTTACTTAGTCATTTGTAATTTTTCATTTATTTCGAGCATGGTGGAGTTATTTGTAATGTAATTGTGCAGGTTTTGGTAACTAAAATTCAGTTTGACCAAAACTGTACTCTCTTTACCAAAACTCAACTATCCCTTTAACGTATACAACTATACTGTATAGTTATACATGTTCATAGTCACTTTGACATTCAAACTTATAGGTATCATATTAAACTAAAATGTAGATATTTGATGAAAAAATCCTTGTATTACCATCGTTTTAACGAAAAAAATACTTATCTTTTCTTTAGATTGGTAATGAGACGTGTTTGCATACATACAATTATAAATAATACGAATATTTTGAGTTGTTTATGAAAATCATAGGTGTGACAAATTTAATTTGAAGCTAAATTATTTATATAAGCTACTCTCACACTTTGGCGAGTAGTAGTAACGAGTTCGGGCGAGTTAGGGCGAGTCGACAAAAAGTGACACTCGCCATATCTCACGATAATTCGTGCAGAACTCGGAACATAACTCGGGACAACTCGGGACAGCTCGGCATATAACTCGTTAAACTCGCCAGAACTCTGCTTAAACTCGCGAAGTGGTCAGAAAAATGTTCAAACATGTTTGAAATTTTGACTAACTGGTTTCAACTCGCACTTAACTCGTGATAACTCGTTATAACTCGTGATGCACTCGCGTTTACTCGCTACGAACTCGTAATGCACTCGTATTAACTTATAGAAACTCGCCGTCTCAACAAGATGAAGAGCGCCTTTTGAGTTAGCTCGAGTGCAGCCGAGTATTATTCGAGTATTGTACGAGTTAATTCGAGTATCGTACGACTAATGCCGAGTTAATAACGAGTTTTCAAGAGTTTGGTACGAGTAGTAAGATTGTCTGATGGTGAGTTACCAGGATCCGTTGCAGAGGTAACAAGAGTTTAATACGAGTATGGCGAGTGACAGCGAATTGCTTCGATCATGTATTGTGAAAAATGGCTGTTCAAATTGCTCGGTTGAAATAAAATGGCTTAATTTGTCGTGTTCTTTGGATTGATTAATAATAATTATGATTTCAAGATAAACCCGAGCTGTAATTCATCAAATACAAAATGGCTTCCGATTTTCAAAACTGGCGGATGTAGGTTTTTCATATTTCTGACTTGTGTGTTGACCAACGCAGAATATTTAGGCATGTTGGAGGTCAACAGAAATGTTCTGTAATAGGGAGCTTGATAAGGCCTATCACGAGTTACTGTATATACGTGCCATAAAATCAGTCAAAAAACATTTTAAAAGAAACAAACCATTGGGTAACATTTATACAAATCTGCATAGATTATTGTCAACATTGAACATTGTTTAAAGTGACGCTATTATTTCTTCCTTTCCAATCATTTATGTTTATTTCTTGCAATTAACTATACTATGACTATTTACTGTACATACATATATTTCAGCATGTCGGGTATGAAAAAAAAATATTATATAACATTTTTTTTTTATGGGTTTCCCAAAGTTTTTTTAAATTTTGTATATCTAACAATGATAACACCATGTTCGTAGCACATTTACCATCGGATTTCACAATTATAGACACAGGGAAGTGAGGAAGTGATAATAAAGTGCAAACACTGGGACGGGATTTTTCCCATCGCAGGCCCAAAACACAAAACATAAGAAAAACAAAAATAGAGCCTTATGATCTAGGTACACAATATCAATAGAGGATCGATAGTAACTTATAAAAGAAGGGGCGGCACATTGAGTTGACAAACAAAGAAAATAAAGCAGAACAATTATATGAAGATCCCAAAATTATGAACAAAATTGGAAAATCATGCTTCAACGTATAGATCAACGTATCAACGATTTATCAACGAAAGGGAAAAGGGTAGGGTTGAGGAACGTGCCTCCTTCACCCTCTCTCCATAAAGGTTGTTTTTCTATAATTATGTTATTTCATATAATTTATCCGTGTTATTTAAACTTCACCGGATCTTTCCATGAACCTGACCACCTTCCTGTTAATTGTAATGCGTGTTATCTCGGATGTTCCTGGTAGTGCTCGCCAAAAAACATAACGTAATTAACATGTGATATCAGATTATACCATAATATAAATAATTTGATGTTAGGCACTTAAATGCAGGACCATTAGTCGGCTGATCTTCGCAAACGTATGTTTCATTCCTGGGAACTTAGAGCGATAATGTAAACATGACATGCAATCGATTTCTCACTATAATTAAATATAAATAAAATACAATGACGACGATGAATAGAAAATATCTTAGATATATTTTCTATTCATGTTATATTTTCATAATCATAAATAAACTAATGATATGAAACAAATAACAAAAAGAAGTTTGTGATTATCACTCGCGGGGAAGGGGGAAGGAGGTAGTTGCAATGACTGGTTAAATTTATGGGGAAGGTGTGGCCGCTCTTAGTCTTCTCGTTTTTCTTAAATGGATCTAGTAATTACATTGTTCAAACCCACAAAACTTACTTGGAACTCTAGTGGTTCTCTCATACATTGTTGTATTCATATTACCAATAGAAGAATGGAACATTTTTTTCTAGAATTTCCATTTCGTTAAAAAGATATTTACGATGTAAGTTTTTTGAATTTTTAACTAGCCACTGGAAATGTATAACTGTGTACAAAGTCAACAAGCTAGATGCCACCATTTTATGAATTGGTTAACCGACTCTTTGGACGCTTTTGAGAAGCGGGGGAGGGGGGGGGGGGGGGAGGGTGATGCGAGTTAGCGTAGAGACCAAGCCCGAGGGCGAGAAGCGCCAGAGGGGAGAGGATGTGGGAGAGGGGTATCCCCCTCCCACGGTAGGGACCTTTTGCAATTTCCCACTCAAAATAATGCAATCTGGTGCATACATTGGAAGGAAATTTAATATACTAACATTTAAGAAAACATGAATTAAGTCTCCCTCATTAAAAGACCGATATACAAACACAAACGAACCTGCACACACACACACACACACACACACACACACACACACACACACACACACACACACACGCACACACACACACACACACACACATACACACTTTCTTGTAAGGACCTTCAATCGGGGATATGGTTTTTTCAATGTTATAAACACCTTCAAACGGGGATATGCCCGTTTGTTTAATGATGTTTGGCTTGTCCCCGGTTTGCTGGTGTGTAAACATGGCAATATTCCCAATTGGGGGGTTTAAAAATACACACACATTCACTTGCATACACAAAAACACATTTATACACCCACTATGTAAAAAAACATGCCAAACGGGCATATAAGGGATATCCTTAAAAACTCATAATAACATACAGTACAGCCGATCCCTGATTGAGCCGCTTTCGCTGTGTACAAAGTCATTGGTGATTTTTCGTAATTACGATGGCCATAATTATTGTACTTTGACTTTCGTGAAATACTGAGATGATACACGTAGGTGAGTTTAAATAGTTACAGCTCGTTATTCCGAAGGTTCGAATGCTCCGAAGGTTCGTTATTCCGAGGGTTCGTTATTCCGAAAATGAAATGAAGTTCGTTAATCCGCAAGGCTCGTTACGAACCCCATTTAATTTTCGGATTAACGAACCCTATTGCATTTTCGGACTAACAAACCTCATTTCATGTTTGGATCATCACTGCAATCACCGTCATGATGTTGCTGCCAGATGTTTGTACTCAGGTAGAGTGAGAATTAATACTTTGTCAATTACATGTTGTGAAGTCATAGTGCATGGTTCGGAATTTAATATATCAATATACAAATTGAATTTCCAGAATGCAATATATCAATGCGCTGTCTTCATAGATTGTTCCTATTTTTGTTCATTATTATTACTCACATTATTAACGCCGTTTAATTGTTTTCATCTAAATTATAAGTATCTATTGTCAGTCAAATGTTTTCGAACCTACAGAAATGTGAAAGATTCCCGAACAATCGAATCAATATTTGGGATATGAAATTTATTTATTTTATTTCTAAATGTAATACATTAATTAAACAGTTCGTCTAGAAGGTGGTACAGGAAGATATGAAGGTCGAGTAGAGGTGTTCTACAACGGAAACTGGGGAACTGTCTGCGATAATTTTTGGGGTATCCAGGATGCGAACGTTGTCTGCAGAAGTCTTGGTTTCCCAGCTGCCGAGGCCGCGCTGAGTAGCACAGCTTTTGGCCAAGGCACCGGAGATATTCTACTGGATGCTGTTGGCTGTAGAGGGACAGAGTCGGCCATCTTTGATTGTGCTCACAGGGGTGTTGGCGTCCATTACTGTCGGCACGATGAGGATGCAGGTGTCCGATGTGTAAATAATGGTAAATATTACAATGATTCATGTCACCATTGATAAATCGCTGACCTGACATTTTCTTATTATTTATCCAATGACATTATATTATTTATTTTATGCTCTTTTTATTTTATGCTATGGGGGACCTAGGGACACACAGGTCCCCACTAAAAATGCTCGCTATAACAAAACAAATCATTTAATTCTTAAGGAAAATTTAATCAAAATGGTGAAGTATTTTTGCTTTGGCTTCTCATTAGTATACCACCTCATGAAAAAAATGTCCCTGCTCCCTCCAACAAACTAGCTACACCACTGCAGAAAAACACTTTAGAAGCCATTTCACTCGAAACACTTTATGTATGGTTGAGTGACCTACTCATCGGCACCCTAAGATATTTCCGACATTTTTAGACTAAAAAATCGTACAAATTTCTGAAAATTTGAGTCACACATTGAGAAAATAGTGCAGATTCCGATGCAATGATCAGATGTGCGAACTATATCTTATATTTTGAGATATCGTCTTCGAAGGCGCGCGTTATTTTTTGGCTGCATAAGATCGCGGTGTTTTTAAAACCGGCAACATCCTAGGATGCATTAACGATTTGCCAGAGCATCCTAGAATGTGCCCTCGGACGGATAGACTGCTCCTAGAGGCAAGCTATACACAGGCTGCCCCTATATTGTATCATGTGCTTGCATGTTAATGTATATTATATCTTACTATGTCGAACCTTGTCGCAACAATGGGTGGAGGGGGAGGAGGAGGTGGATTAAGGGGGAGGGGTGCTTTTACCCCTAGAGGAAACCTTTACTAGTACAGATTGTCTCTATAGTGTAACATGGGGCAAACTACATACATGTACACATACACTGTATACTTACTTGTATGAGATGTCAGATGTTTGTACTCAGGTAGAGTGAGAATTAATACTTTGTCATTTACATGTTGCGAAGTCGTAGTGCATGGTTCGGAATTTAATATATCAATATACAAATTGAATTTCCAGAATGCAATATATACTCCGAAAAAAAAGAAACTGGACACTTGTATAAGACCAAATATTTCATATTCATTTACGATAAAATATATGATATTGTATATCAAATTAAAGATACAATGACCCTCTTCAATATTGGCATGAAATCCAGATGAAATCATTCATGCATGACTTGTCACGGTCAATTAACCACACCAAGGTCTGTTTTCAAAAATAGCAAACATGGAACATGCACTCAACCATATAAATGTTGATAAGCATAATCTAAAACGCTATATTCATAACATGGCATAATTTTTTCATTACAAATGTGACTTTTTTCTATCTTCATCTCAATAAAAAGTATACATGAAGACAAATTGTGAACGTTATAGATTTTATTTTCATCCAAAAGTAACAAAATGGGTAATTCCATGGCAAAGGTTTATTAGTCGAAACCACAGTTTGTGCCCTTATTTCAGCATGACAATGATATAAATTCTTCTCTAGAATTCTACCGTAGTCCATAGATCTTCAAAACCTGATGTCACCCTTGGTCAAACAGTTGGGCACTCTTTAAAGGGAATACAGACCGGTATATTAGACGCGTGGATCCATCTTGCGCACTTTTACGCACAGTACGTAATCCCCATTGGCTCAGTTATAAGTAGCGATCGCAAACTGTCCCACTTCCGAATACCCGAGTCAAAAAAGCATCAAAAATAGTCGCGTTCGGAATGTTTGTACTAGTCGAATGGAGATCCATCAGAGATGTTTACGAGCGAAAATATCACGTAACACGCTTAACCGCAACCGACTTCAAAGTGCCGCTGTTTGATGTCTTAGGTGATAGCGTGAGAAATTCTTGCTGCATGCAATTTCATAAGAAGGCCCGTGTTCAGATATTTCGAAGCACCGCTCTTCGATCGATCCAACACATATCGTGAGTTTACCTCGAGAGATTACGGTGGAGTCGAGTTGGAATTTGCTGACTACCCATTATAACCCACGCATATATGACTTTAACATGACATTTCTCTAGGTAACTATAGTTAAAATTGCAGGGGACACATGAAACAGACAAGCTTTATGCCTCTAATACAGACCAGTATGATGAAGCTCCATAACCTGGCACTGTCTTTTTGACAAATTTGTATTTTCAGAGTTTGTTCATAACAATAAAGTTAAATAATGTCATAATTTACTTGCCCCGCACATCTTGTTTTAAGTGAAACGCTTACTATCATTTCAGTCGAATAGTGTGGTCCTCCATTGTTTTTGCTATTTTTGAAAACAGACCTTGCTATTGTTAATTGACCATGGCATTTCATGCATGAACGATTACACCTTTAATTTAAAACCTGCATGTAGAGGACTAAATTTCCTTTAATTTGATATATGATAATGTACACTTTATCGTACATTAATATAACATATTTCGACTTATACAAGTGTCCAGTTTCTTTTTTTGCGGAGTATATTAATACGCTGTCTTCATATATTGTTCTATTTTTGTTCATTATTATTACTCACGTCATTAACGCCGTTTAATTTTTTTCGTCAAAATTATAAGTATCTATTGTCAGTCAAATGTTTTCACACCTACAGAAATGTGAAAGATTCCCGAGCAATCGAATCAATATTTTGAATATAAAATGTCTTTATTTTATTTCTAAATATAATATATTGATTAAACAGTGCGTCTAGAAGGTGGTGCAGGAATATATGAAGGTCGAGTAGAGGCGTTCTACAACGGAACCTGGGGAACTGTCTGCGATGACTCCTGGGGTATCCAGGATGCGAACGTGGTCTGCAGAAGTCTTGGTTTCCCAGCTGCCGAGGCCGCGCTACGTTATGCATTATTTGGCCAAGGCACCGGAGACATTCTACTGGATGATGTTCATTGTACTGGGACCGAGGCAGCCATCTTTGATTGTGCCCACAACGGTATCGGTTCCCATAACTGTGTACACAATGAGGATGCAGGTGTCCGATGTGTAAATAATGGTAAATATTACAATGATTCATGTCACCATTGATAAATCGCTGACCTGACATTTTCTTATTATTTATCCAATGACATTGTACTATTTATTTTATGCTCTTTTTATTTTATACTATGGGGGACCTAGGGACACACAGGTCCCCCACTAAAAATGCTCGCTATAACAAAACAAATCATTTAATTCTTAAGGAAAATGTAATCAAAATGGTGAAGTATTTTTGCTTTGGCTTCTCATTAGTACCACCTCATGAAAAAAAATGTCCCTGCTCCCTCCAACAAACTAGCTACACCACTGCAGAAAAACACTTTAGAAGCCATTTAAATCGAAACACTTTATGTATGGTTGAGTGACCTACACATCGGCACCCTTAGATATTTCCGACATTTTTAGACTAAAAAATCGTACAAATTTCTGAAAATTTGACTCACACATTGAGAAAATAGTGCAGATTCCGATGCGATGATCAGATGTGCGAACTATATCAGCACAAAATCAGTGCATTTTGCAAAATTTCACTTTTGACTTTGCCCTACAATTGGATGCAATGCACATTCCATGATAAAATATTCATAGCAAATTTCATACCAATATAAAGGGGAGAATTCACGCTTTCCAATGATACCAAATGTATGAATGGCTATAGCGTGATAAAAAAGTTATTAATGCGCAAACCTCGATTGCGGAACTTTTTGTGCGAGGTACATATTACATCTTGCTATGTCGAACCTTGTCGCAACAATGGGTGGTGGGGAGGAGGAGGTGGGTTAAGGGGGAGGGGGTGCTTTTACCCCTAGAGTAAACCTTTACCAGTACAGATTGTCTCTATAGTGTAAAATGGGGCAAAAAACATACATATACACTTACACTGTATAATTTCTTGAATAAGATGTCAGATGTTTGTACTCAGGTAGAGTGAGAATTAATACTTTGTCGATTACATGTTGCGAAGTCGTAGTGCATGGTTTGGAATTTAATATATAAATATACAAATTGAATTTCCAGAATGCAGTATATTAATACGCTGTCTTCATAGATTGTTCTATTTTTGTTCATTATTATTACTCACATTATTAACGCCGTTACATTTTTTCTTCTAAATTATAAGTATCTATTGTCAGTCAAATGTTTTCGAACCTACAGAAATGTGAAAGATTCCCGAACAATCCGACGAATCAATATTTGGAATATGAAATTTATTTATTTTATTTCTAAATGTAATACATTAATTAAACAGTTCGTCTAGAAGGTGGTACAGGAAGATATGAAGGTCGAGTAGAGGTGTTCTACAACGGAAACTGGGGAACTGTCTGCAATAATTTTTGGGGTATCCAGGATGCGAACGTTGTCTGCAGAAGTCTTGGTTTCCCAGCTGCCGAGGCCGCGCTGAGTAGCGCAGCTTTTGGCCAAGGCACCGGAGATATTCTACTGGATGCTGTTGGCTGTAGAGGGACAGAGTCGGCCATCTTTGATTGTGCTCACATGGGTGTTGGCGTCCATTACTGTAGGCACGATGAGGATGCAGGTGTCCGATGTGTAAATAATGGTAAATATTACAATGATTCATGTCACCATTGATAAATCGCTGACCTGACATTTTCTTGTTATTTATCCAATGACATTATACAATTTTTTTTTATGCTATGGGGGACTTACACTGAAAACCTAATCTGGTAAGCCGGACTAACTTAAAACTTGTCCAGATGGTGTCCATCTGGACTAGTTTTATATAGTCCGTATTGCTGGACTAACATGACGGACTAACTTGGCTTAGTCCAGCGTGTTGGACTAATCGCTTGACTAGCATGTTGTTTGTCGGTCGACTAGTTTTATGTTAGTCCAGCATGCTGGACTAGCATCAGCTAGTTGCTCGACTAGTAACTGACTAGCTTAAAGCTAGTCCAGATGGTGCCCAGTTGGACTAGTTTGATGATAGTCCAGTCAGCTGGACTATTGTAACATTAGTCCATCTGGCTGGACTAACTTGGTAAGACTAGTCGAGCCTGCTAGACCAACCTAAAACCCATTTCATTTTCAGCACCCTCAGCTCATGGAAAGACGTCTGGCAGCTGAACCCCAATCCCCTAAATTGGCATCCACACCTAACACGAAGCTACGAAATTTTGCAGACGTATCATGCAGCGATTAGGTTATGATCAACAGGCTTTACACCAGTGGGGCCTATTCAGACCTTCCAAAGCTTACATGTGTGGCTCGATTATCCGAGCAAACTACCAACCGCATCATCGCTTAGATTATTTGCTAC
Organism: Echinarachnius parma; assembly: GCA_037951105.1. Taxonomy (NCBI): domain Eukaryota; kingdom Metazoa; phylum Echinodermata; class Echinoidea; order Clypeasteroida; family Echinarachniidae; genus Echinarachnius; species Echinarachnius parma. The sequence continues at coordinate 95,500 of JBAMJV010007587.1, forward strand.
CTCATACTTTAGAAGAACATCATTTCACCAAAATGACTATTATTGGTATCGTTTTTCATTGGAAAAGACACCCTATCCGATAAACATAATCATGTTGATACTTTTTTGGGGAAATGCCCCGTTCGGTTCTTTTTGGGCCACCTTGCACGAAGTCAACATCTAAATGCATATGAAATTCAACGATTAGCTTTTTTTGTTACGTTTTCTAGATCTTTTAAGGAGATTTAGACTCCATGCAGACAATATCATATCAACACCGAATATTAATTCAATGACTATGTTATATTATTATTCAGATGAATCCCTAAAGTTGAATATAGGGATAATCACCATCGAGAAGTCATGCCCTCAGTATAGAAAAAAGAACGAGCGAATCGTTTGTATACTGGAGGCACAATATAATTGCGAATGTTTCTTTCTTTTATTCCATATAAGATGATACCTTAAATGAATCGCAAATAAAAGTTGTTCTTGGCAACCATTGAAGCTGGCCTGACATACATTCAGTTTGCTCGACGAAATAGCAGCTGATTTGTGATGAATATATTCCATCAACGATTAACGAAAGAAATTAAATGCTGTCCGATTTAACTTGATATTCAAGAAGGGGAAATTCTACTCCATCTATGTTCATACAATGGGATCGTGAATAAAGGTTGTGCTTGGCAACCAGCATATCATGCCCGACCTTCATTCAGCTTGATTGACGAAGTAGCCAATTGAGAGTGTGCAAAGTGTGTTCGTTCAACAATTTACACAAGAACTTTAAATAACAAACATATATCATTGCGAAATGTAGAAAATCTACCTTTAAAACGCTTCATTTTCTCACCCTGGCAAGACGGCTCTTCCCTAAATAATGTTTTTTTTTTTGTGCTCTTTTGTTTGTAACTTTGTCCTTCATATTGCTCGACAATCGACATGTATTCAAACAATGCATTTTATCCATAAGTAGCGAATTATTGCTTGTCTTTTGTTAATCGTTGAAAGAACAAATTTTGCACCAGTCACCTGCTATTCCGTCAGGCAAGCTGAACGGAGAGCGGGCAAGCATCAATGGTTGCCAAGAACAACCTTTATTCAAGAATCCATTAAAAGGTATAATCATAGATGGTATTCAAGAAAGACATGTTCGGGATTTTACTGTGCCTCCAGCCGATAGCAGTCTTAACGTTATTGTATAAAATGTAAACAGTGTCTTATTCCTTTTTCTTCTATACCTGTACTAAGTAATAGGGCATGCCTTCTCGAAGATGATTATCCCTATGGTCAAATCGGGAAATTCATGTGGGCATTTCCACGGTAACTCGCGTTACACTTTATGGTACATCGACTACTTCAATGTTCTGTATCTCCATTATTTTATTGAACTGTAGGCTGATTTTATCACCATTGATTAAGGAGATGTGCACTAACTAGACAGCACAAACAAGACTGACATAGCTACATGTAGGAGCTTTTGGGGATGGATCCCGTTCGGTAACTCGCGCTACAAAAAAAAGACATGGGCAATTTTTAGTAAACCTAAAACATGAAAAGCAACATCTAAAAGGTAATCCTGGTCACATATTTTATGTGCTACTTTGACATTTGTATGTGTCCTATGAGTTAGTATTGAAACAATTTCCAAACTATTTGGGAATAAATTATAGGATGCAGAAACATCGGTAACTCGCGTTACAGTTTGTCGGGAGGTTTTGATCCGTGAACAAATATACTTTAGAGCACTCAAAAGACTGACATTTTTATCGGAAAAGGAACTGTGATTATCAATCATCCAATGTGGTGCCTTAAATAATGAAAATACCAGAAAATAATGGAAATTTGAAGATTTTCCTGAAATTTGCACAGGGTAGTCCCATGTGAGGAGTTGTGTGTATGGTTTCTGTTTCTCCTATAAGGGACACCTGAGAATTAAAAAAATTTTGTGAAATGACAGATATAATTATAGGATCATGATTTATGAAAAAATAATCCAGAAAAAATAAATAGGATTTTAGATAGAGCTAATTGTTTTTTTCAGTTTATGTCCACTTTCCCGTGGAAATGCCCATATGAATATAAAAATGCACCGATAATAATTGATCATTATACCATGATCCTTAACAAAAAACAAACCCTAACCCTAAACCCAGGCATCCTTTTTTGTATGTACATACATGTACAATTTTGCACAGATCAAAATGCGGTGTGATATTATTAGCACATTTAAGTTTCACCTATAATTTTGTCATGTCCGATGTAAATATTTGATGTTTGCAATTCTCATTTTAGAAAATCAAGGAGTCTAGACAACTTAGTGACGGAGCTACTAATCAATTTAAGGAAAGTCTGAAAGAAACACTAATTTCATGTATACCTCCTTATGAAAATTTCACTCGGAACGTAAATGTTTTCCCATATACAAGAGGGGTCTATAGGCCCCATTTAAATTAGCATTTTGTTAATAGTGGTTGCTTTGAACATCTATTAAGGAATTCGAATCAGAAATCTGTAACACTCTTGCAAGAATTAGGCAAAATTGAACAGTATGTTGCCCAACACTGGGCAACATACTGTCCACACAGCTATTGGTTACCATCCTCCCAACTGATGTTCACCTGAAGGCTCGATTGGGTAATAATTGCCCTGAATTATGAATCTTTTTAACCAACTAACAATTACCCAACTAAATTTACCCAACATTTTAAGAGTGTATATAATACCCTTTTTGATACAATCGTTATTTCAATCGCAAGCTTCCTGTAAACCAACTTACATTTAGTAGTCATTATTCATCATCAATATTCATTATCATTCACATTCAAATTGCATTGAAAGTCTCTGTAAGCTTCCCACTTTTGGACTTAGCGGACGCTATTTTAAAGACAACATACAAAGCCATGTACATAGCGCTTACAATCAAACATTTACGGTATATTATATTTTCTATGTGTTTTTTTACGGTTGGTGTTTTTTCATTTTTTATTTCTCAGTATAATTTAACTATTTTGACCCCCAAACTAGCACCTAAAGTATGAACAAGACCAAAATAACCCCAAATGTTCTATCTCTTTTTAGGAAAACTTATATTTCCATATAATCATTTTGTACACAAATGACAAAAATTAGCGATTTTAGAGCTAAGATGCAAAGAAAAATGGCAACCTGACTTCTTAACGGTAGGTCTGATTTTTGAAGAATTTGTTTTAAAAGATGCGTAGGATAAACAAAAATATCGTCAAGCGACGGGGCGGCATCTTACACGTTTTCGAGCAATCAGAAATATCGCGGAGCAGGGGAGAGGGGGGGGGGGGGGGGGGTGGGGGGGGATGCCCCCCGGCTTTATTAGGCTTTAAACGAAATTGTATCTCACTTCTTCAAAAGTTATAAGTTTTGCCAATTAAAAGCAGTCAGTAGGCTGAATAAGACGCACGGATGTGCATCGAAAGCTACCACCGGTAAGCTTAACTGTTTTTGTTGTGTGACTTTGTTAAATTTATATTTGTAAAATATAAGTTTCTCTTGTCTGTGAAATGTTTCCAAGCACTTACAGAACTGTGAAGGGTTCCTGAAAAAATCAAACAGATATAATTCTCGTCAATATTTGAAATATAACGCTGCTTTATTTGATTTCTAAATGTAATAGATTCAGCAGTTCGTCTAGTAGGTGGCGCAGGAAGTTATGAAGGTCGAGTAGAGGTGTTGTACAACGGAGCCTGGGGGACTGTCTGCCATAACTACTGGGATATCCAGGATGCGAACGTTGTCTGCAGAAGTCTCGGCTTCCCAGCTGCCGAGGCGGCGCTGCTTTATGCAGCATTTGGCCAAGGCACAGGAAGCATTCTACTGGATGATGTTCACTGCACCGGGACAGAGTCATCCATCATTGATTGTGTACATGCTGGGCTCGGAGTCCATAACTGCTATCACTCTAGAGATGCGGGTGTCCGATGTGTAAATAATGGTAAATATTACAATGTGAAATGTTATCGATGATTATCGCTGACCTGACATGTTTCATTGTTTAATGATGAAATACAAGCGATTGTATCACATGATATAATCTTATTTATTTCATGTGCTTTTTATTTTATGCTATGTGGGACCATGGGATACACAGGTCCCCCACTAAAAATATGCTCGTCATAAAACAATATCGAAATTATTTAATTCTTCAGAAAGATTTAATCAAAATGGTGAAGTATGTTTGCTTTTGCTTGCCATTAGTATACCACCTCATGGAAAAATGTCCCTGCTCCCTCCAACAAACTAGCTACACCACTGCAAACAAACATTTTAGAAGCCATTTCACTCGAAACACTTTATGTATGCTTGAGTGACCTACACATCGGCAACCTAAGATATTTCCGAAATTTTTAAAACCGGCAACATCCTAGGATGCATTAACGGATTTGCCAGAGCATCCTAGGATGTGCCGTCGGACGGATAGACTGCTCCTAGAGGCAAGCTATACACAGGCTGCCCCTATATTGTATCATGTGCTTGCATGTTAATGTATATTATATCTTACTATGTCGAACCTTGTCGCAACAATGGGTGGAGGGGGAGGAGGAGATGGGTTAAGAGGGAGGGGGGTGCTTTTTACCCCTAGAGGAAACCGTTACTAGTACAGATTGTCTCTATAGTGTGAAATGGGGCCAAATACATACATGTACACGGACACTGTATAATTACTTATATTAGATGCCGAACCTTGTCGCGACACTAAGTGGGTGGGGAGGAGGTAGGGGGGGGGGGGGCAAAAAGTGAAGCGGGGAGGGAGCCGGGGTCCCACAAGTATTACAAATAGTTATGTTAAACTATATTTTAGCCATTTCCGAACCGATTTTGATCAAATAAAGTTTATTCTGTCATTAAAAGAATAATATAGAGCACTTGTAATACGCCATGACTCTACACTATTCTCAGGCGCAATATTATTATTACCCCGGTCAACGGATACACAATGCAATCATTCCTGCACATTAAGTGCACATTTTCCACTCCCTAGGGAGTATTCCAGCCAGTCGCCTATTAGGCGCACATAGTGCTAAGGAAACACGTTCCCATCCTTCCGGATACCCATTTATACACCTGGGTAGAGAGCAGCAATTGTGGATAAATTGTCTTGCTGAAGGACAAACGCAGTGGGCGGGGTTCGAACTCGGGATCTCCAGATCGGAAAGCGCGCGCTCTACCAATCTTGCCACGAATCGTATGCTCTTTGGAATTTGACACTCGGTATATCATTAACACAAAAATGATTGTGTGTAGCGCCCTCTATACCAAAACTTAATCCCCTGAAAAAGCCTTTGTGAGTGAACATTTTGAAAAATATGATATCTCAAGGTGTCTAACATTTAGTTTTTTCTGTTATATGGGCCTCAACGTGACAAAAGGGGTCTAAAGGCGAAATTTATGGGAAATTAGTTAAAACTATTTTCTGAATGCATTAAGGGTACTGAATCCAAAAATGTTGGGTTTTTTGAAAATCTGACTTTTCTAAGTACCTGTACAGCCTAAACCAAAAATGGTGTATTTACGCAAAAGTGAACAGTAACTGCAGATCTGATACAAAACGCAATTTAGAGAAACCCCACCCATGATTTTTTTTGATCGCCAAATAGTTGAGGCTGTTATGGGGTATGGTCAACAAATACTTTTAACTGATCTAAAAACCACTCGAATGCAATTTCAAAAAATTACCATGGCAAGGTCAGGACTTTATTTATTTAAAGTGGCTGCCGTATGACACATGTACATCATTATAAATAATGGTCAGGCGTCATGAACTAACCTCCAAATAGGGTGGTGCCGTTACATTCTTGGTTTTTTGCTACCATTTCCTTTATTTTTGTCGAAACCAGAAAAAATTTCTGAAGAAAATTTGGTATCATTTTAAAGGACTATGAGAATGCCATATGTCTGCAAAGTTTGAAAGTATACCTATTTCCTAAATGCATGGGTATACAACTATTTGAAGGTTGGAACCAGAGGGTGGCGCAGGAAGCGGCGCCCCTGTACAAAGTCTATGGGAAAATGCTTTTTAAACAGCTTTTTTTTCTTTCTAAAACGTTGATAACTTTGTCAAAACTAGATGTATAGCTACAATGTTGGTATCAAATGAAAGCTTTAACGTTGAATTTTATTGTACAAATGATTGAAAAGTGTTTGTGCCATTCTAAATTTTAACAAAATCAACACAAACACATAAAATTGGGGCTTGCCTGTACAAACTCTATTATGGGGGCACAATCTTGACCGATACATTTGGTGAATTTTTGGTAAAAACGTTAATATCTTCAAAAAGACAAGATGTAAGAATAGATATTTGGTATCAAATTAAAGCTTACCTATCAAACTGTACCATGTCCTCACACATTTAGGCTTAATTTTATATTCCAGTCTTTAAAATGATGGTTATTTTATTTTGTTTTCATTAAGTATTAATGAAAATATCTCCCACAAAATAATCATAAACCCCATACAACATTATATTACTGTGAAGGTCTAAGTGTGCTCTGTATGAAAACATTATCATTGTTTTCTAGAGCTACCTCAGAAAGAGTTATCATGGACAATATTGACCTCTACAACTTTTAACAAAATGTGGGTTAATATAAAAAACAAATTAGTGTATAATGATATTTCTGAGTGCTTATCAAGATTCCTATATTGAAATTTCTTTTCAGAAAATGTATATTTTTGATAGGATAGGGGGAGTCCGGGGGGGGGGGGGGGGGTTCGTCAGTAAATATTTGTTCTCAAACGGAACATTGTCCTGCAGAAGCCCAAAACGGCATGTAACGCAAAAGGAGGCGACCTCACGACGCATGACCAGTACATTTTTAGGTTTTTGTTTAAAATAATAAAGTTGTACACCATAAGCAGGACTTCATAGGTCATTACGGAAACTGCTCAATTATCAACTCACAAATTGTTTCACAAACACACTTCAGCACCCTCAGCTCATGGAAAGACGTCTGGCAGCTGACCCCCCAATTCCCTAAATTGGCATCCACACCTAAAACGAAGCTACGAAATGTTTCAGACGTATCATGCAGCGATTAGGTTATGATCAACAGGCTTAAAACCTTTGGGACCTATTCACACCTTCTAAAGCCTACATGTGTGGCTCGATTATCCGATCAAAATGCCAACCGCATCATCGCTTAGATTATTTGCTACCTCATACTTTAGAAGAACATCATTTCACCAACTAATCCCCATATTAGTAAATAACTTAAGTTCGTAAATGTTGCCTGAATAACATGCATAAAGACTGGAATCTGAAAAAGTATAGAATAAAATCAGCCAGGACTACTATGACCATCCAGTCTATATTGATGGAGTTTACACAAATCTTGACGGTTCACACAAAATCTCTGACAATCAATGTCCATTTGACGAAGCTGGACAAGAACGGAAGCTCCAGTAATGCCCTTATTGGTAAACCAAGCACCTCTATGTAGAACCCTGCAACAATTCGAGCTTCTGGCTACTGCCTAGTCTGCCTTAAATTGGTTCACTGGTATTCTGCCTTCAGAATACAACTGTACATAATGGGAACTCTATAAGACCATGCAAAGACCGTGTCATGCACGCCAATTCGCCATGGATCAGTCAAACTCCTCAAGCAACACCTCGGTTGACCAAGGAGTCACGGGTGCGGTTCGTTATTCCGAACATTTGTTGCATTAATCCGAAGGTTCGTTATTCCGAAGGTTCGTTTATTCGAAAATTAAATAGGGGTCGAAATTCCGAAGGTTCGTTCATCCGAAAATTAAATTGCGTTCGATATTCCAAAGGTTCGTTAATCCGAAAATGAAATGGGGTTCGTTAATGCAAGCAATAGGGTTTGTTATTCGGAAAATGATATGGGGCTCGTAGGGGCTCGTATAATATTGAACCTTTCGGATTAACGAACCTTCCGAATAACGAACCTTTGAAATAACGAACCTTTGGAATAAGTGAACCTTCGGAATAACGAACATTTGGAATAACGAGCTGTAACCGTTTTCAATCAATTAGTGACAGTAGTGACTCCATCCATAGTAACTCCGGTTACAGCTCGAAAACACGACCTGTCCTGTCTATATTAAATCGGCCATTAGCGTACCCAGGATTTCTTAAAGGGGGGAGTTATTCCGTGGCCAAAGTTTTTAGAGGCCTAGACCACAGAGAACCGTATAAGGGGGGGGGGGGGGGGGGGGGGGGGGGGGAGGTCCGTCGCAAGCAAATGTCGAGGCCTAGACCATTTGTTGAGAGTCGTGTAAGCGGTTATGAATAATTAATATTGTGTAATTTTGTATGTGATAAGTAAAATCTTAGTTAGCCAGGTCAGGGCGGCATCTGTGTAATAGTTCCCTTTAAAGCCATCAGACGAAACATCAAAGAGGGCAGTCAATTACCACATGCAGCGCTGTTTGGTCTAGATTCCTGCAATCACATGAAGATCTATTTTTAATTTTCCATCGGTGAAGACAGATGATATACTGGCCTTGCATGATATGTTTCGACCGTATTCATAGTCTATCATTGCTTTCGGAGGTTGAAACATGATGGTTTTATGCATGGGGGCCATTCTTGGTCACGTGTGTGACCCAAAACATGACAAATTTTGAAATGGGATGCTTATATTTCAGTAAGTATGAGACTATAATGATTTTTACTTCATATGTTACTTGAATATGTTGTAGTCTTTCAAACTTAACACAAAAGATTTTATAAGGATTACGTAACTCAATGTCAGAGGTCAAATGGCATGGGTCACGTGTGTGACTTCGCACGGAGCGCTTTTTTCATAACTAAATTTCATTTGGAAAATTCTTTAAAATATGAATAGTTATAATGTTCATCTTATTACCAGAGAAGTACTATACATTTGTAAGTACAACAATAGCAATGAATGAGAATTATATTAAACCGTTGTTTTTTATAGTACTTAATTATGTGGCAACGTCTGGTCACGTGTGTGACATTTTGGGGTGGTCACGTGTGTGACATGTACAATATGAATGGAAAAATGGGAATTTTATAATAGCGGGTTTAGAAAAGAATGAAAGGTTGAATTTTTACAAAGTTGGTATCAACCTGTACAGGAAAGTGAGAAGAATGAGCTTGCTAATTATCCTTTTGATATCTTGATTATTTTCTGAATTATGATTATTAGAAAAATATTGAAATATGTAAATTTATGCAAATGAGTAAAAAAGTTTCATTTTAAACTTCAAATCATGTATTTCATGAAACTTTACACATGGATCATTCCAAAAATGGAACAAAACTACAGAAAAATAAAACTTAAATTTTTCCGAAAAAGTTTCACTTTTCAAAGAATGGCCCATGGGCGTAAATTTGTTCGGAAAGCACAATGCATTGGGGGGGGGGGGGGGGGGGGGGGCGAGCAATTGTTCACAAACAATGCTCGCCCCTCCAATGCATTGTGTTTTCCGAACAGATTTACGCCAGTGGTTTCATGTAAGGTCCTTTATAAGGTCTTGGTTAGGGCAATCGGACCCCGCCCATGTGCACTGGTTAACACTAGGAACCCGAAGAGAATGATTCAAGCCGCAAATATAACTGTAGGGGAAATATAAACAGTCCAGCCAGTGGCGTAGCTACGGGGGGGGGGGGGGGGCACGGGGGGCCTGTGCCCCCCCCCAATAATTTTGAAAAAACAATAGAAAACATAAGGGGCCATTTTAAAAAAAAAACAAAGAAATACATAAGGTGTGCCCCCCCAATAATTTTGCGTGCCCCCCAAATCAGTCCGACCACGCTACGCCACTGAGTCCAGCACACTCCCGGATGAACCGGAGTTATGAATAATTCATGAAGATGTCGTGCTTATTATTGACTATATTTGGATACAACATTTACTCATCTTTATTTACGAAACGGTCGTTCATAAGTTACCCGCTAAATGCGTTTGTTTTAATCTGTAACCCTATATTCTCAAGCACCGACCATAACTGGCTGTCCGTCGGATATAACTGGGAACTCCACTTCTGGGAACACAGTCAGTATCACATGGACGCCACCTACTGCCACGGACAACTCCGGGGTGGTTACTCTAACTTCAGACTATAGTCCTGGGGACTCGTTTGCCATAGGGTCAACGTCAGTGACTTATACCGCTACGGATGTACCGGGAAACACTGCAAGGTGTTCGTTCAATGTCACGGTAGTAGGTAAGTAGAAATTGACGTTTTAAACCAACACGTGTACTTGAACTAAGAGTCATTTTTTCTCTTGTTGAATATCTGTTTTGTTTGTTTCGTATGACATATTAATATTGTGTAATTTTGTATGTGATAAGTCAAATCTTATTTAGCCAGGTCAGGGCAGCATCTGTGTAATAGTCCTCTTTAAAACCATCAGACGAAACATCGAAGAGGGCAGTCATTTACCAAATGCTGCGCTGACTGGTCTAGATTCCTGCAATCACATGAAGATCTATTTTTAATTTTCCATCGGTGAAGACAGATGATATACTCGCCTTGCAAGATATGTTCCGACCGTATTCATAGTCTCTCATTGCTTTCGGAGGTTGAAACATGATGGTTTCATGTAAGGTCCTTTATAAGGTCTTGGTTAGGGCAATCGGATCCCGCCCATGTGCACTGGTTAACGCTAAGAACCCGAAGAGAATAATGATTCAAGCCGCAAATATCACTGTAGGGGAAATATAAACAGTCCAGCACACTCCCGGATGAACCGGAGTTATGAATAATTCATGAAGATGTGGTGCTTATTATTGACTATATTTGGATACAATATTTACTCATCTTTATTTACGAAACGGTCGTTCATAATTTACCCGCTAAATGCGTTTGTTTTAATCTGTAACCCTAGATTCTCAAGCACCGATCATAACTGGCTGTCCCTCGGATATAACTGGGAATTCCAATTCTGGGAACACAGTCAGTATCACATGGACGCCACCTACTGCCACGGACAACTCCGGGGTGGTTACTCTAACTTCAGACTATAATCCTGGACATTCGTTTGCCATAGGGTCAACGTCAGTGACCTATACCGCTACGGATGCATCGGGAAACACTGCAAGGTGTTCGTTCAATGTCACGGTAGTAGGTAAGTAGAAAAAGGCGTTTAAAACAAACACGTGTACTTGATGTTTTCTCTCGTTGAAAATGGCATTCCCTAAGATACAACTATACCTGTTTTGTTTGTTTCGTATGACATATTAATATTGTGTAATTTTGTATGTGATAAGTCAAATCTTAGTTAGCCAGGTCAGGGCGGCATCTGTGTAATAGTTCCCTTTAAAACCATCAGACGAAACATCGAAAAGGGCAGTCATTATCCACATGCTGCGCTGTCTGGTCTACATTCCTGCAATCACAAGCAGATTTATTTTTAATTTTCCATCGGTGAAGACAGATGATATACTGACCTTGCATAATGTGTTCCGACCGTATTCGTAGTCTCTCATTGCTTTCGGAGGTTGAAACATGATGGTTTCATGTAAGGTCCTTTATAAGGTCTTGGTTAGGGCAATCGGACCCCGCCCATGTGCACTGGTTAACGCTAAGAACCCGAAGAGAATAATGATTCAAGCCGCAAATATCACTGTAGGGGAAATATAAACAGTCCAGCACACTCCCGGATGAACCGGAGTTATGAATAATTCAGGAAGATGTGGTGCTTATTATTGACTATATTTGGATACAATATTTACTCATCTTTATTTACGAAAGGGTCGTTCATAATTTACCCGCTAAATGCGTTTGTTTTAATCTGTAACCCTAGATTCTCAAGCACCGATCAATACTGGCTGTCCCTCGGATATAACTGGGAATTCCAATTCTGGGAACACAGTCAGTATCACATGGACGCCACCTACTGCCACGGACAACTCCGGGGTGGTTACTCTAACTTCAGACTATAATCCTGGACATTCGTTTACCATAGGGTCAACGTCAGTGACCTATACCGCTACGGATGCATCGGGAAACACTGCAAGGTGTTCGTTCAATGTCACGGTAGTAGGTAAGTAGAAAAAGGCGTTTAAAACAAACACGTGTACTTGATGTTTTCTATCGTTGAAAATGGCATTCCCTAAGATACCACTATACCTGTTTTGTTTGTTTCGTATGACATATTAATATTGTGTAATTTTGTATGTGATAAGTCAAATCTTAGTTAGCCAGGTCAGGGCGGCATCTATGTAATAGTTCCCTTTAAAACCATCAGACGAAACATCGAAAAGGGCAGTCATTATCCACATGCTGCGCTGTCTGGTCTACATTCCTGCAATCACAAGCAGATTTATTTTTAATTTTCCATCGGTGAAGACAGATGATATACTGACCTTGCATAATGTGTTCCGACCGTATTCGTAGTCTCTCATTGCTTTCGGAGGTTGAAACATGATGGTTTCATGTAAGGTCCTTTATAAGGTCTTGGTTAGGGCAATCGGACCCCGCCCATGTGCACTGGTTAACGCTAAGAACCCGAAGAGAATAATGATTCAAGCCGCAAATATCACTGTAGGGGAAATATAAACATTCCAGCCCACTCCCGGATGAACCGGAGTTATGAATAATTCATGAAGATGTGGTGCTTATTATTGAATCTATTTGAATACAACATTTACTCATCTTTATTTACGAAACGGTCGTTCATAATTTACCCGCTAAATGCGTTTGTTTTAATCTGTAACCCTAGATTCTCAAGCACCGATCATAACTATCTGTCCCTCGGATATAACTGGGAATTCCAATTCTGGGAACACAGTCCGTATCACATGGACGCCACCTACTGCCACGGATAACTCCGGGGTGGTTACTCTAACTTCAGACTATAGTCCCGGACATTCGTTTGCCATAGGGTCAACGTCAGTGACCTATACCGCTACGGATGCATCGGGAAACACCGCAAGGTGTTCGTTCAATATAACGGTAGTAGGTAAGTAGAAAGTGACGTTTTAAACCAACACGTGTACTTGAACTAAGAGTTATGTTTCTCTCTTTGATAATGGCATTTCCTAAAATAACACTATACCTGTTTTGTTTGTTTCGTATGACATATTAATATTGTGTAATTTTTAATGTGATAAGTCAATTCTTAGTTAGCAAGGTCAGGGCGGCATCTGTGTAATAGTTCCCTTTAAAACCATCAGACGAAACATCGAAGAGGGCAGTCATTTTCCACATGCTGCGCTGTCTGGTCTAGATTCCCGCAATCACATGAAGATCTATTTTTTTATTTTCCATCGGTGAAGACAGATGATATACTGGCCTTGCATGATATGTTCCGACCGTATTCATAGTCTCTCATTGCTTTCGGAGGTTGAAACATGATGGTTTCATGTAAGGTCCTTTATAAGGTCTTGGTTAGGGCAATCGGACCCCGCCCATGTGCACTGGTTAACGCTAAGATTCCGAAGAGAATAATGATTCAAGCCGCAAATATCACTGTAGGGGAAATATAAACAGTCCAGCACACTCCCGGATGAACCGGAGTTATGAATAATTCATGAAGATGTGGTGCTTATTATTGACTTTATTTGGATACAACATTTACTCATCTTTATTTACGAAACGGTTGTCCATAATTTACACGCTAAATGCGTTTGTTTTAATCTGTAACCCTAGATTCTCAAGCACCAATTATAACTGACTGTCCCTTGGATATAACTGAGAATTCCAATTCTGGGAACACAGTCAGTATCACATGGACGCCACCTACTGCCACGGACAACTCCGGGGTGGTTACTCTAACTTCAGACTATAATCCCGGACATTCGTTTGCCATAGGGTCAACGTCAGTGCCCTATACCGCTACGGATGCATCGGGAAACACCGCAATGTGTTCGTTCAATGTCACGGTAGTAGGTAAGTAGAAAGTGACGTTTTAAACCAACACGTGTACTTTAACTAAGAGTTATGTTTCTCTCTTTGATAATGGCATTCCCTAAAATACCACTATACCTGTTTTGTTTGTTTCGTATGACATATTAATATTGTGTAATTTTGTATGTGATAAGTCAATTCTTAGTTTTCAAGGTCAGGGCGGCATCTGCTTAATGAATCCCTTTAAAACCATCAGACGAAACATCGAAGAGGGCAGTCATTTACAACATGCTGCGCTGTCTGGTCTAGATTCCTGCAATCACATGCAGATGTATTTTAAAATTTCCATCGGTGAAGACAGATGATATACTAGCCTTGCATGATGTGTTCCGACCGTATTCATAGTCTCTTATTGCTTTCGGAGGTTGAAACATGATGGTTTCATCATTTTTATGTAAGGTCCTTTATAAGGTCTTTGCTAGGACAATCGGACCCCGCCCATTTGCACTGGTTAACGCTAGGAACCCGAAGAGAATAATGATTCAAGCCGCAAATATCACTCTAGGGGAAATATAAACAGTCCAGCACACTCCCGGATGAACCGGAGTTATGAATAATTCATGAAGATGTGGTGCTTATTATTGACTATATTTGAATACAACATTTACTCATCTTTATTTACGAAACGGTCGTTCATAATTTACCCGGTAAATGCGTTTGTTTAAATCTGTAACCCTAGATTCTCAAGTACCGATCATAACTGGCTGTCCCTCGGATATAACTGGGAATTCACATTCTGGGAACACAGTCAATATCACATGGACTCCGCCTACAGCCACGGACAACTCCAGGGTGGTTACTCTAACTTCAGACTATAATCCTGGACATTCGTTTGCCATAGGGTCAACGACAGTGACCTATACCGCTACGGATGCATCGGGAAACACTGCAAGGTGTTCGTTCAATGTCACGGTAGTAGGTAATTACAATATTATTTTTTAACAAACACTGGTACTTGAACTAAGAGTCATGTTTTCCCTCTTTGATAGTGACATTCCCGAAGATACCCATATCTTTATACTTTTTTTTTGTTTTGTTTCGTATGACATATTTGCGCAATATAATATGTCAAGTGTAAGTTATTTAGCCAGGTCAGAGCAGCATCTGTTGCTTAAAGCATCCCCTTGAAACTATCAGGCGAATTATTGTAGAGGGCAGTCATTTACCACATGCTGCACTGTCTAATCTGGATTCCTGCAATTACATCGTTGGAGATGAAAGGCTGGCATTCCATGAAGTTTCCTACCATATTCAGAGTCTCTCATTGCTTTCAGGGGAGGTTGAAACATGGTGGCTTTGACATTGAATAAGGTCTTGGTTAGGAAAATCTGATTCCGCCTAGGTTTTGCACTGCTTAACACTAAGAACCCGAAGAGAATTATAATTAAAGTCTCAAATATCACTGTTGGGAAAAATATAACGTTAATAGTCCAGCACACGCCCACTAAATATGGATCATGAATAATGCATAATACGCGTTCCGGTTCACTGCACGCAATCTGTCTGTACAAAGTGAGGAATGAACACCCTCCTTTCGTTCATGACTTGACCATCTTTAAAACATCATGACATTTTAAAATTTAGATATACGATAATTGTAATAAATGGACACACGTAACATGACACACCTATGTAATTTTGCCGAATGTCTTGTGAATCCTTTGCGCCCAATGTGCCCTTGTGCATCGTGTGAATGCGACTATATAATAATACAACTCGTGTATGACGAATTGCATAATTAACCCCTTGTCAATGTTTCTCTTTGTCACTAATTCTTCAGCCGACACGAGTCAACTGGTCAAAGGTACTCTACCCTGGGCGACAGTTACGAACGCTTATGAAACGCCCTTGCGCATCTTTAAAATGCCTTGCGATCATTAAAAATGGCTTGCGATTGCTTACAACAATGTGGAGAAAATAGTAAGAATATGCTTCCCTGACGAATTTAATGGCATGTTCCTAACGTTCGCAACACCCATGAACGACCGCGAATGTCTAGTGATCACCGTTCATCATTGCGTAATTGGTGTCGAGTTGCATTCGCAACGGTATTTACCGCTGTGTGAGAGCAGTATTTAAGATGTTGGCTTTAACAAACAGTGTGAATTGTACACGTTCATCGTGTTTACGTTAAAATGAAAATATTACTTCTGTCAATGTTTCTTAATTGTATTAAAAGAGGCACGTATATATGCAAAGTAAATAAGAATAAAAGTGATATGCATCGGCGTTAGATGCCATTTCATAATTACTTTCATTATCGATACATTATTTACCATCATTCTGTTGTGTTAAATTCAAAAGCATACGATGTGTGTGATGGCTGCCTGGACATACATACATGCGTGAGGGAAGCAGGGGCGTACTTGTGCGTCTGTCCTCGGGGTAAGGTAGAGGACGCCTCGACTGGCCTCTGCCTCGATGTCGACGAGTGTGCCGACGAAACGCTGACCGACTGCCACGAAAACGCACAGTGTACGGACACCGATGGATCCTACCGCTGCGACTGTGCAGTCGGTTACGTCGGAAACGGAACCTATTGCGAGGGTATGGTTACGCAGCTTAGATGAATAGTCTAACACCTGTTCGGGTGCTAAAACATGCTTTTCAAGATATTCCTCGATATTTGTCTATCTGCCGTTGTCTGTTGGTAGGTCGCAGTTGCATAGAAAAGGGGCCTCATTTCCCCAATAATGTTCCAAAGCAATTACACAATGTGTGTTGTTGTAAAAGTATCAGGGGGAGGCGGATGGGTTAAATGCAATATATAAAGCACTCCCCCTCTTGTAGGCCAAGCGCATCAATATGCTAAACTAAATAAACATGTTTTCTATTGATGTTATTCTTACTTTGTAGTAGTTCCTGAACCGTGCATATCGAACCCTTGTGTGCCTGTTGCGTCAATAGAGAAGGACCATGTCACATTGGTGCCAATAACCAATAGGAGGGATTTAACTGGCATTCCCATATAATTGTACAATGACTAAACATGTACAGTATGTTCCATGTGTCGGTTTAACGCTCGGTGGGTGTGAGAGACATGTTGTATTTATTGATATCCTTCTTCCTTTGCAGTAATTCCTGAACCGTGCACATCAAACCCTTGTGAGAATGGACGTTGCGTCAATAGAGATGGAGCAGGATATCGATGCATGTGCGATGACCAGTGGGAGGGTGTCACCTGTAATATCAAGACTGCTCCCGTCCGTGAGTTAAAAGCATCATTTGGTTCTTAAAGGGATCTAGTAACTTTGTTGACATGTGCAAAAAGTGATGAATGGTCGATACAATGTGTATTATTGTGATTTGATATGTCCAATAGTAATATGTGAACATGTCACGTTAAATGGATGTTATATGGTTGAGAAATTAGCGAACATGTAAATCATATTCCCCAACTCATTGCACTGATTTTGTAGACGGTTATGACTATCCAGTGGATAGTTCAAAATCATAACCCTTCAATCGTACATATCTTTTTAACGAAAGGGAAATTCGAAAAAACGAAACCTGCCCCGTCCTTATATTGTTAATATGAATACAACAAGGTATGAAAGAACCGCTAGAGTTCCACTTCCGAGTAAATGTTATTTATTTATAGTCTAAATAGTTATGTACACTTGTTTGTTGGTATTGTTAGGAATAAACTAGTACGGAATTTCGACTCTAGTTACCATTTTCCCTATCGCGAAAAGCAATTGATCACACTAAGCCAACAAGATTGCGCAGTCTACAAAACCAATTGTTATGCAAGAGTTGTCTCAGACAAATGTTTGTCTCGATGTTCCTATTACTTTGAATGAAGTTGAGATGATGATTAAGAAGCTTAAGAATACTAAAGCTTGTGGAAGGGACTCTATTAGAAATGAGTTCCTTAAAAGTTGCTCACCGTAGATTCTCCAGGTTGTAGTTAAGTTCTTTAATGTTGTATTGTATTCTGGTATTGTCCCAACTGAATGGTGTATTGGGATAATAATTCCAATATTTAAGAATAAGGTCGAGAATGCAAACCCTGATAATTATAGAGGCATTACTTTATTGAGTTGCTTAGGTAAACTGTTTACATCAATTTTAAATTATAGGATCACTCAGTTCTTTGAAGATGAAAGTTTGTTAGGAGAAGAGTAAGCTGGCTTCCGGTCCAATTATTCAACCACTGATAATGTGTATGTTTTAAAGTCTATAATTGATGTTTATTTACAAAATTCAAAACGCCTTTATTGTGCATTTATTGATTATAAGAAAGCCTTTGATATGATTGATCGTGCAGCACTTTGGGTCAACATGTTCAGAATAGGTGTAAAAGGAAAGATTTTTAATGTTATAAGAAATATGTATAGGTGTGCTAAATCTTGTGTTGCTAACAAGGGAGAGATGTCTAATTTATTTACATGCAATATTGGAGTGCGTCAAGGTGAAAACCTGTCACCTCTCTTGTTTGCTATTTATTTGAACGATTTTCGACAATTTATTGGAAATCTTACAAGGGCTTGGAGTTTTTGAATACTATTATCAAAAATAGGTTGCCTTTTGATGATGTTGAAATGTATAAGGATTTATTCTCGTTATTTTATGCTGATGATACTATTATTTTGGCAGAAAGTCCTGAAGAGTTGCAAAAAGCTCTAAACGCAGTGAAAGTTTATTGTGATATTTGGCACCTAACTGTTAATGCCAGCAAAACAAAAATTGTTGTTTTCTCACGTGGGAAAGTTAGAAGAATCCCAAATTTGTTTATGATTGTGGTGTACTGGAAGTTGTTTATGACTTTGTATATTTAGGGGTGACATTTAATTATAATGGTAATTTAAAAAAAGCAATTGCTAATCAGGTCACACAAGCTAGAAAGGCAATGTATATTATGTTAGTAAAGGCAGAGAGGTTGCATTTATCTGTTGATACACAATGTCATTTATTTGATCATTTAGTTTTGCCAGTTATATTATATGGTGCTGAGGTCTGGGGCTATGAGTGTATAGATCAACTTGAAGTGTTTCAAAGAAAATTTGTAAGAACAATATTGTTTGTTAATTAGTGCACACTTGACTGCATGGTTTATGGGGAAACGGGACGTGGTAAAATATTGGATAAAATTAAGTGTAGAATGATTGGATATTGGGTTAGGCTAGTTAAGGGGAAGCAATCAAAGTATTCATTGATTCTTTTAAAATGTCTTTTGAAGTCCCAAGGTGAAGCACAAAGTGTAAATAATATTAAGTCACAATGGATTGAGTTTCTTGCAAACAGTTTTGATTTTGCAGGACTCGGGAACGTTTGGCGAGCCCAAGGAGAAGGATATAGTGCTGCCTGGATTATAAATACTATGAAAATTAGGCTTTCTGATATTTCTAGTCAGGAATGGAGTGCAGCTACCTGGTCAAATAGAATTTTGTACTAACTATAGGATGTTTAAGAATAAGTTTGCATATGAAAAGTACCTGCAGATACTACGTATGTCAGAAAGAAGCAATAGCTTTAAGCAAGTTTAGATGTAGATCACATAGACTACCAGTCAATAAAGGCAGATTTGATGAAAATGTAGTACATGACCTGCAATGCCCACTCTGTACATTAATTGACATTGGTGATGAATTTCATTATATTTTTGTATGTCCATTCTTTCAAAATGAGAGAAAGAA
>JBAMJV010007587.1:120000-170513 GCA_037951105.1 Echinarachnius parma
TTTCCCATAAGGCCCAAAGCGCTTACAATCAAATTCAACAGTTTATGTTTACAACTTAAGCAGTAGTGACGTAGCGTTGTCCGGCTTATTTGGGGGCACGCTCTGTGTAAATGTATTTTTGTGTATTTATGTATTTTTGTATTGCAAAATGTATTTTTATATATTAAATAGCCTAACCAATTGCTACTCACTTCTTAAGATCCAATTGAAGAATAAACAAATAGATAATTAATTAAATTTCAATCAATTAATTAATTATTGAATTAATTTATAGATAATAATACAACTAAATATTTGAATATTGTGATCAAAAGTTTAAAAAGGATATCTTAACAATACCACTCACTTCCTTTGATACTGATTCATCATCTTGTAGCGATTTGTTATGGAACCAATTGGAATTCGAGATTTGGACTAGTCTCCTTCGGGAATGGCGAATTCAACTCGTGGACTAACTCGACATTGAGGTGTCCTTTCAACACCACGAATGGTGAGTCGACAGTTCTCAGCCCATGCCAATATTATGTGCAAGTAGTCCAATTAACATTGTATACGCGACCTGTGACCTGTTAACCCAAGCCCATGCCAAGCACTTGCATCTGTCGACCCAGCTTTGAGTACGAACTTAATTTTATTTGAGGTAATATAACGTATGGCGAAGAGAAAGTGAGCTCAAGCCTTAAAGGCCTATTTTTTATGTTATTGTTTGCCTGTCAATCACTCACAAATGACTACTAGTAATAGTATCGTTACAATTTAATTTCTCTTAGTTACATATAATTATTAAAATAAGCAAATATTCTCTACTGCAATATTTAAATGAAGAAAAAGAGGTCTCACACAAATTTATTTACGCGCTCTTGGCACACCAAGGGCTGAACCACCCAATCACCTCTACATACACTGATTAACCTATAACTCAATTAATTTGTATATTAGCTAACCAGCCAGTTGCCCTTGCCCGGTGTGTCGGCGATAGAATCAGCCAGGCCAGCTGGAGACCTGTCGACAATTGCGGTCTTTTTAGGAACGTTTCAGAACTGCTCGAAGAACTGGACGAGGTGATATTTCAATATTTATTTCAAAGCTAAGAATAACTGACTACCTTGCAATAGGTGTTTTTTCTAATTCTTTCGATCGGGGTCAACATTTTCTTACACTTGCATGACTTAAGTCAGTTTCCTTTACCTCGCAACATGTTATTTTCGAAGCGCCCTACAAACCAGACTTTGCTAGCCCTTAAATATCAATCATTTCAGATAGCAAATGATGTACGGGGGTACGGGGCTCCAAAGTTCTTATTTAGCCATCATACTGACATGGCTGACATAGGTAGTTAATGGGCAACGGAACCATAGAAAAAACGGTATACATTTGAGCTACAATATAGTTCGTACAGAGGAATCATGACGAAGAAGGCCCCTCATTTGTTTTGTCTGCTACGTGCAAGTGTGTCTGACTGGAAGCTGGAGAAACTAGAATATAATATATCTTTCAAACTATCGTGACATCCTTTGTAATCCTGTTTACTTGTACACCAACAAAAGGTTTCAATCTCGGACAGCAACGTGGAAGAAGTGACAAACCAAGTTGCAATAATCACAGGCAACACGATGGAGATAACTTCCAATGACATCTCAACGGTCGGCAATATTGCTAATGAGATTGTCAGTCAGAATTCTGCTGATCAGGCGGTGAGTAGTCAGTCCGTATTGCTTTATTGGATGGTTGATTCATTAGCTGCTTGGTTCGTTATTGTACTTTCCAATGATCGCTTGTTTGTTTGTGTATTTTTGTTTGTTTGTTTGTTTCGATACGAATAAGAACAACAACTGAATGGAATCATTGTAAAAAAAGTAGCACGACAGATACCCCAGGTTCATTATCGATTGCATGGTCGGTGTCTTATAAATAGTGAGAACTTTGGTTGATTGGTTGGTCGGTTAATTAATATTTCGGTCGGTTATTTGGTTCGTAGATTTGGCTAGCTGTTTTGGGGGGGGGGGGGGGGGGGGGGTTATAGATTTGTTGGATGGTTGTTGCTGGTCTCGGTGTGCATTTGATTGGTTATCATATTGTTGGGTGGTTGGTTGGTTGGTTGGTTGGTTGGTTGGTTAATAATTTCATAAATCATTTCATAAAAACACTGGCTTAAGATTTAAAGTTTTATATGGGTATCGAACAAAAAACTTATTCTCAGTACTCTGGTGCTCTTTTAAATCCTTCATCTTTATTGGTTCATTTGTGCATCCTTCCCTGTTAACAGGTGACGAGATCTGTAACTAATATCGTCAGCAACATCGCTATGGTTGATCAAAGTGAACTCGAAGCTGCGCAGGAGAATGACAATTCCGTCTCCAGCATCGTGCAGGCCTTCGAGAGGCAACTCGAGAACGTCGACGTCGAAGAAGGGAAGCCCCTTAGGATAGCTGAGGAAAGCGTTGTCGTTCAGGTATAAATATAAATTAGTAAACACCGAATACTAATATCACAAATTAGCCACGACCTCGTGACTAAAGTTAGATGGGCATTAAACTAAGACAGAACTTAGACACGACTAGGTCAAACAAGATTTAGACCATGAATAGACACGACTTCAGAATACCCAATCTTTAATCACGACTTCCTGACTAAATTTAATCAGGACTTAAACGGGACATTACGGGAGTTTAGTTGAAGGGGACTTAGACGCGGGATTACGGGTCATTCATTTGATCTAGACACTTTGTTGACCTGTTTAAATTCTGACAACGAACGCATTACATATCCTTTGCCATTGTTATTCAGGTACAAAGCGTGTCCCCTTCAGATCTCGACCAGGGTTTTGTATTCTCCGTCACGGGAGATTCGTCATCGGACCTTTCTGGCGCCAACATTACCGGCGATATGATAAGCGACGACGAGGATGATGACGACAAGAATCAGGGATCAATTGCCCAGGTACATAACCAATAGGAAAATTTGGTTTCGTTAATGATTATTTTACATGAAGATTAGGAGTATTCAATTCTGATGCCAGTTTGTAAAACTACAATGAATTTGTTATAAAAAAATAATTTTTCACAAATAGTCTGAAATAAGCCTTCATGTTATTCGTTCATGATCCTAAAACTAGTGGGACTATACCACCACTAATTACATATCTAAAAACAATTCATCTTGCCTACATTTTCCCTATCGCTTTTAAAGAGTGAATTTTCTTCTTGATGAACCTAAAGTATGTTTTGATGTATCATACAGAGGATTATTTGTAGCAAGTTTTGAACACAAAATAAATATATGCCACCAACAAAATATTTGCCATCAGCTGTTGTCATCCTTGTGACCTGACTTGGACAAAAACATGATACCATGAAGAAAAAACAACAGCTTTATTTAGTTACTAAACCTGGCAAATATAATTATCTGCTAATATAGGTGAGAATTCCTCCAGAGATCGCAGCCATTGTCTCGTCACCATCAGATGGTAACCAGGGAAACGGGACTGTTGATACCAACCTCAGGGTGAGCATGAGCATGTATGGGATACCATCTCTTTTCATCTCGCCTTCGGTGCGTAACTTCAGCCAGGCGAACGCCGAGGTGAACCGCACGGCGAACACTCCTGTCATAGCCCTTAGCTTCGGTGGTCGAGTGGTGGAGAACCTCACACGGCCAATCAACGTCACGTTCACGGCGCTGAAGGTAAGAACAATAATAATGATGATAATTAGGCCTAATTGGTTTTCTTTAACACATGTAAGCATCTTCAGTCATTTTGCTCTGTACTAGAGGGCCAAAGGACTAATAATATGCACTTTCTCCACTGCCTGGGAGCATTACAGCCACTGCTAACAAGGAGTGCAAACATGCTTTCATACACACCCTCGAAACGTACCGAGTACCAATCGATACACCTACTTCGGTGAATTTCAGAGTAATAATGTGGATTGATTACATGCAACACATTTCCATTCCTGCCTCAAAAAATTAATGTTGAAATGAAGTGCCTGACTCGCATAAGTAATGACAGGGACGCAGACAGCACTGTCATAATATATTGTCGTTGTACAATGAGATGAGGCCAAATGAGACCAGAGAGACGTTCGTTAGTGAATTCTAGCTATTTATTCATCAACCCTTGATTTACGCAAAAATGAAAACCCTGCAATTGGCAGAACAATAACGCAAAACATGTCTTAGTCTTTCAATCAATTATAAATGTCATCTTCAAAAAAACATGATTATTGTCTCGATGAAAATAAAACAACGTAATTACTAAACAGAAATACTGTTATTCTCCGAATTTAATATTATATGAAGTAATTACTAATTAATCTCCAATTAAAATCTGTTTCAATTTTGTTTTAATCTTGTATAATCACCTAAATCAAATGTTATTATCATTTGAATCTAAACATCAAATTAACTGTGTCATAATCGTATCATACATACATATAAATCTAACAATTAATGCATCATACTAGGGAATGAGCCCCAATAAGCTTTTTTAATTTTAGCTATACTAAGAACCTTACAAATGTACATAGGAATACAAAGTCTATCTATCTTATTACAAAAATAGTCTTATTCTGAGCTCATTGAAAATGTCTTAATGGCTCAAAATGGCGAAATAAAATGTTCGCTCCCCACACATTTTCATTGGGAGGGGGGGGGGGGGGCGACTGCCCCCTGCCCACCCATGATCGACGCCTCTGGCAAAGCATATTATTCTATATAAACAAACCCTTCAAAAAAAGTGCGGAAAATCAACTTTGATCGATTATATTTCTCTTATTGTCAAATTGTATTTTTTTCTTTTAGTGTCATTGTATTACATGATGATTTCCCTTTGAAATGATACATTATTTGTAATTTATTTCAAATCAGGGAAGACATAGTGCGTTTCAGAATGGAGGACGGTCAGAAGTCAAATGTCGCAAAATGGGCCGAGAGTATTCAGTTCGGAAATTATACTCTTGTGTCGTATTTTTTAATGCTCAAGTTGTATCGAAGATCGAAGCGCGTTCAAATGATTTAAACCTATCAAATTTGGTATCATTTTGAAATGAAAAGGACGGTCAGAAGTCAAATGTCGCAAAATGGGCCGAGAGTATTCAGTTCGGAAATTATACTCTTGTGTCGTATTTTTTAATGCTCAAGTTGTATCGAAGATCGAAGCGCGTTCAAATGATTTAAACCTATCAAATTTGGTATCATTTTGAAATGAAATGAAATGAAATGAAATGAAATGAAATGAAATGAAATGGATTTATTGTCAATAATAATCAGTTTAATATTTACAATTTACAATGGTCATAGAACAGATTAATGAAACATCTTGAATTAACAATACAGTTGTAATAACTCCGATTCTACAGGTTATTATATGATATACAGTATACAGACTCAACACGACAACAGTACACACACGACACAAGTTGCTAGTTTGGTGGTCACATACTAGAGTGTCTTTAATTCAATAGCAAGGTTTTTCCAATGCATATAAAACAATGGTATATGTGTGTGTGAGGGTGATTAATGACCAGGGGTGAAATGGGCTGGACAATGTTTATCCGATCTAGCCAGTGGGGTGAGCTGTGGAATGTTGATGAGGAAACAGAGAGAATGACAGAAAGTAAGAGAGAATGACAGAACGTAAGAGTGGAATGATAAGATGATGTCGGTGCCATTTAGAGCATGATACATAATCAAATAATATACTTCAGGATATCACAACAGTAAAACGAATTGACAAAAGGGGCTAACAAAATAGCACAGTGCTAATCGAGGTTAGTCCCGAAAATAGTGAATTAAACAAACAAAATACATTTCAGCTGAACTAACTTATTTACACTATATACATACATTGAATTTGTATAAATTAAAAAAGATAATTAATATATATACATAATTATATACATAATTATATACATATACAATATTTATAATAATAATATATATGCAGATGAATAAATAGATGTATATTTATTTAATTGTACTCGCTACAAATATACTGTTTTAGTGCTTGGCAAAAGCTTTTCCGCCTATTGTTTTCTCTTAAATAAATCGGTAGTTGATTCCACAAATGTGGTCCTAAATATAATATAGATTGTTTTCCAACGTTTGTTTTAAATTTAATAACGTTTATATTACATTTCCATTTACATGGAAATGTTAATATTATATTTTAAAGCCCACTTGCCTATCTTTTCAATACGATTATGTCCGTAACAATTGTATTAGCAGGTTAAGTATGGTACAGCTGAATATGGGGGAGGGTCGAATATGAAATGTTGCAAAATGCTTTTCATTTTTTGAAATTGAAGGTGTTGCTTCGGAAATCGACTTTTGGAGGGGATGTTTTGGGGTTTTACATCGCATAATCATCAGTAAATTTAGCATCATGGGAAAGCATGTTTATTTTTCCTTAAAATTATGTTTCACCTGTAATAATTATGCTATTCGGGTGTGTGCAGTAAAGCCGGATATGGGGGGCGTATTAATGCTCTGGATTTAAGACCGTGGCTTCCTGTTTCAAGATTCCGGTAAGATATTGTTTTATTATTCATAATTCTATCATCATTACGTTTTGCACTATAATAAAGCTCATTAATTTACCTTTAATATGATATCTCATTTGCAATGATTATGCAGCATGTGCGTGTGCATTACAGGAAAACTCTCAAACTTGATGTGTTGAAAATGCATCAAATTTCCCTAAACCTACGCAAACTGGCCAGTACTGGCATATTAGCGCCCTCTTTGACCGTGTAGGTATGCCCTGTTAGCACGTTATCAAACGGCAAAACGTCGACCTTGCAACGTGTCATTTTGAGCCCCATACGTGTAGAGGTACTTCACACACCTGAATCACATAGTCATTATGAATGGGGCATTTTTTTATTGACAAATTAATACGCTTCAACATGATGTTGAATTTCATAATGATTATGTAAAGTAAAGTACTAAGATATCTCCACAAAAAGCGGCTTTCATAATCATTCCAAGTGAGGTGTCATTGGAAAGATAATTAAACAGGCTTTCTTCTGATACCGTATGCAACAGCATCTCTTCATTGCCAAGATATTCATCGTCGAAAGAATTGAACTTGAGAAAGACCGTGATATGAGTGTCAAACCTTCCGACTAAAGTTTGTTGGCGCATTTTGTGACATTTCACTTCTGACCTTCCCCCGTTCTCAAATATACTGTGCATACCCCGTACTCGTGATGCTTACGAATTTGGAATCATTTTTAAAGAGGTATACACACTCTTTCCAATGATACTAAATATAACCATTATGATTTCATAATAAAATTGATATAATCGATCAAACTTGAGTTTCCGAACTTTTTTTGAGGGGTTTAATTTTTGTGTAATATAATTATGAATAGTTTATACAGGCGTATTCAGCATTTGTTTCATAATGCGATGACCTTGAATAAGTTTATATAATATCCTTCTTTCCATTGTCCAAACCACAGCCTGGCCATACCAATCAGACGTGTGTGTTTTGGGATTTTACCACCAACGACTGGTCTTCGCACGGTTGCAATCTGACTTCATGGACCACGGCTGAACCGGACAACGAGAACAGCGGGCAACCCTCAAGAGAGACGTACACGTGCTCGTGTAATCATGCCACTAACTTTGCTGTGTTAATGGTATGATTTAATTATTATGGCATTATGTTACTGAATCAATATATCGTTCAGTAAGTGTACGAATTATTATATAATCGTTAATTAAACAACAAATCAGGTATATACTTTAATAACTAAGTTTACTAGTTGTTAATATGATCTGTGCATTATTATGTTCCATTTTTTGTATTCTACTTGTATAATGTAAATTAAGATTAAATTCGAAATTTACAATTTTGCTAGAAATTATACCAAAAAAAAAGAACACATCAAAATGTCAACGAAGGTTTCAGGTACCATGCATAGCACACAATTGACTGTGTACATGACATTTTAAAGAAATTATTATATTCAAGTCTGTATTTATTTTGTATAATAAATTATCGGATGTTGTTTTAGGATAATGAATACTACTAATAAGTTCTATTTATGTGGCATTATTTTTTTCTTTTTGTTAGGATATCCACCAATCATCTTCAGTGCTTACATACAGTGTGCTGAGCTACATCGGGTGCGCAATATCCATAGCGTGTCTGGTCATCACGCTTGCTACTTATCTGTGGAACAGGTAAATGATAATGGATAAAAACATATTTTGGAGCATAATAGACCCTTACATACAGTATGTTTAGGAAGGATGAAGAATATTGCCCGAACATTAGTGACGTAGCCCCTAGAGCATCATTCGTAATTCACATCTTCCCCATAGCAGGCGCCCCAGATATATACTTTTCTAAAAAGTAATGAACATTAACTATCAAATCATGTTACTTGAGAAGTAGAAAATCTCGCATAAAGAGAGGTGATTACTATACACCAGAATAGAAGTTAATTTTGCAAAAATATGGATACTTTTTAGAACATTTATTGTATTTTCCAGCAAGTGGTTGCCAAATAATAACTTGTTAGCCAAACGTCATCCTCATCTGATAAACCTTCATAATCACAATTTAAACTGATTATTTCCTGAAGCGTTCGTCAAGCTAATAACCCTTTTCATTAGCCTGACTTATATATAACAATAACAACAACTACAACAACAGAATCAACTTTAACAACAAGATGAACACCTTCACTAAGGGCTAAAACAGATCACCTATTCTACAGCTCGAGCCGTCGAATCCTCCATTAAAATAAATGTAATACAACTTCACTCATTTGTTAAAGGTCGCTCCATTAAGGCAGGGTTTTGTCAACTTACTATCGATTTCTAAAATTAAAAAACTATTACATTAGCAGAATAATATGCAATTTGGATTAACCAGAATGCTGTTCTATTGGGTCACGTTTTTGTCAGTAACAGAAGTAGGCCTTTTGCGTTATTCGTAAAACTCAAATTGATGATGAATATTATGTCATTGTACAGACTTGGGGGATCTAGCTATTTCACGTGAAACGTACCTATATCTTATAGCATAATTTGGTGGATGCAATATGATAATGGACTTCATCCGTTTTGTCTGCAATTATGGGAACCAAAAAGTAACATACTATATGGATAATTATGTTCTTTCATACTGAATATAACTAATGCGGATCCAACACGATTAAATCCCTATAAGTTATGGTTAGGTAATGTGCGATAAGAGACATTGCAGAGATGGATTCTTGTTTACTCTTTGTTCAACTTGAATTATATTATGAATACATACTTATTTCCATTGTGTTACACTCTTTTTGCTCGTATTTTTCTTCATTCTGTAAATAAAGTAAACTTCGGAGTCGCCAACCCCATCAGATTTTCATCTGCTTATGCATCACACTGCTCTGTCTCTACGCCACATATCTCGTCATGGTCGGGGTAGATACGATGACGAGCAAAGCCGAGGTCGTGCCTGGCGCATGCGGGCTGCTGGCGGCGCTCGTTCACTACTTCGTTCTGTCTTCCATTGCCTGGATGGGCGTAGAGGGAGTGAACACTTACCTCATTCTCGTTCGCGTCTTCAATTCCTACGTCCCGAAATTCATGGTCAAGGCGGCCCTGGCTGCTTGGGGTGAGTTTTTTCCAAAACATGTTGCAGTAGTAGTAATAGCTCTGGCAAACTGATAGGCAGGTCTTTTTGTTTATGTTTTTGTTGGTAAAGAAAATATGAAATATGCATGGGATTTGTTATGCTCTATCATATATCATTGAAGTATGACAGTGAGCTACAATGTCCAATAGTGCTCGACTATACAGGGTGGCCCCCAAAAAACGGAACGGGGCACTTCCCCCCAAAAAGTAACAAAATGAACATGTCCATCGAATAGGGTGTCCTTTCCAATTAACAACGATACCAAGAAAATTAATTTTGGACGTGTAGTTTTTGTTTTAGGGCGCTTTGAGTGAGACCATGTCAGGTTCCTATTTTTGTCAATTGTTACCAAGTCAGTGTCTGAAAAATTAAACTTACTGCCCGTCATACTATTGACCAATTATGCCCCTTCTCTCGGCACCGCTCGGCACACAGCTGAATGCACACTAAGAATGTCGCGCGGAATACTCGCGTGTTCAATGGTATGTTGGGCAGTAAGTCTCATTTATCAGGCACTGACATGGTACAAATTTACAAAAAAGGGAACCTGACATTGTGTTACTCACAGCGCCCTAAAACAAAAACTACACGACCAAAATTATTGTTGGTATCATTTTTCATTGGAAAAGACACTCTATCCTATGGACATAATCATTTTGTTACTTTATTTTAGGAAGTGCCCCGTTCCGTTTTTTTGGGGCCACCCTGTATAGGGTGTATATAGGAGCTGTAATATAAGTATAAGAACTTTTCTAAGTTAGACAGACGGTTTCGCCTTTTGAGGCTCTTCAGTAACATTGTATATCATTGTATACGTTTTTCATTCTTAGGTATTCCCGCCTTAATCACCATCCTAACCGGAGCTATCGCCAACAAGAACTACGCAAACGAAGACATGTAAGTACCTGTAGTAATTGATTTTCCTGATTAACTGTGTAAATGTATAAGTGCACTGATTGTTTCCTCTTTGCAATTATGCAGTGGAAATGATAAGATCTGTTCATTAAAATGTTGTTTGTGTACAAAATGTTCAGCATAATGCGGGTTGCTTGCCTTGTATGTAATGTTAGGTTGGTATAATATAGTCACTTTTATCTTTTTAACCACATTATATATTTCTAAATACATCAAAACTTATAGAATAAAAATCATTTGGACTTAGAAATAGATTAAAGAACACCTCAATGTATATATATCCGACAGTTTGTTTTGCATGGAACCGATAATCCTTTGGAGTTAAACATAAATCCTAACATTGTAATGATATATCTCAAATCAATATCCTTCCCGTTTGTAGATGTTTCCTGAAGTTCTGGCCGCAGATCGGCGGTCTTCTGATCCCGATGGCCATCATCCTCATCATCAACGCAGTCATCTTCGTGCTCGTCGTCCATCAGCTGGTCATGTCGGCCAGGGTGAGCGGGAGGGTAAGGAGCGACGAGGATGCCGAGCGACGGGAGACGGTGGAACGCATCCAGAACGCCGTCACCATCTTGGTTCTGCTCGGTCTGACCTGGATCAGTGGTTATCTCCTTCTCATCAGGGAAATAAGTCAGGTATAATAAAGGGTTTTATGCAAATAATGACGAAGAAATTGTTATGAGTGTAGTATATTTAACCTGCTGAAAGAACAATGAAAATAAAAAGAAAACAATTATTTTCGTGAAAGTTCTAATCCTGTCTTACAAGCCACGTCTTGTTACAAAATCAGTAATGTGTATTTTAAAAGATAATATTTTGTTTAATATGAGAGTGGCTCAATAATGACGAAAATTGTTATAACGGTTATTGCACACAAAAACTACATAATTGGTCTATTCATGTATTTCCTCAAAGATATTGATACAAGAGTACTGTACATGATCAGCATATTGATGGTGCTGTTTATATAACAACATCGTGAAATATAAATACATTACAAATTTACAATAATACATTCGTGATATACTACACATTATAAATATAATGTATACAAATATGTGCAAATAACGTAATAACAATGACCAGCAGATTTAAGATTTACTATCAATACTTTTGGACAAAGATATATTTACAATAATTGAAATTTATTTCAAATAATAGTAACAAAAAATGTACTTTCTACATACAATATAAATATACAAACTATTCAATAAAAGTAAGTATTTGGTACTCCAGCAAGGACATACGAATCGGTCAAGCAAAGCAAGATCTCATCACACAGAATGTAATGTAATCTGTCACCAGCAAATCCTAGTATGGTCACAATATTTCACTTTCTGAATAAGATATTTCTTAATTCTCCATAATAAACCTTGTTATGCTTCCGATAACTTAATCGCAGTAATATTCAGTAATACTTTTCCCTTCGAAAAGGGTCGGAAATCTAGCAATGACATACACATTGTATGTGTATGTCATGTGATGGGCATGTGCCCCCCCAATACTTTGTCAAAAAACAATACCAAACATAATCGAACAATCTTTGAAAAATGAATAAATACATAAGGTATGCCCCTAATAGTTTTCGTGCACGACCACGCCGCCACTGTGCACATTGCATTCCTAAGTTCCTAAATTATCTCAGCTTTACATTTGACTCTACAAGGGTTTCCTGCTTAACAACAGGTCACATTTATATTATAACATTCATTTTGAAAATTACCTCTGTACATTTTTTAACTTGTATCCCTCTTCCTCAAATCATCAAGCGAGTTAACGAGTTATGAATTAATGCTATATTCCAATAAATTCGAACGCAATTGAAATACTTTCGATTTATTTATATTATTCCAGATCGCGCAGGCGCTGTTCATCGTCTTCAATTCCTTCCAGGGGCTCTTCATCTTCCTGTTGTACTGCGTGCGCAAGCCCATCATCCGCAAGCAGTGGGGGCTGCGTTGCGCCGCGTGCGGGGACGGAGAGAACAGCCGATCGAGTTCGACTAAGAGTTCGAGTGGGTCTGGTAAACCGGGGTCCAGGTTGACAGCGATCACCAAGATCGTGAATAAGACCAGGCATTACAGTCCCAGCGACACCTTCACATCATCCCAGACGGATGGGCAGACATCAGAGATGTTTAATAACCCCACATATGATGGCGTATCTGCACTGTCGATTACAGCGATTGCAGATGAGAGTCACCCCTAATAAAGCAAGAGAGTGCCCGCCAGTCTCAGTTGTCCATTATAGAGTACCAAAATGTGTCGCCGCAGCTATTTATTGTCATGGGTAATGGTTCTAAACAATGTCAGGCAAGTCGGAAATGTGTGACCTAGCGGTTGATAATAAGGCAATCATCCAGCTCCAACATACTACTAGCCCGAATGAGACGACAAATTGTTTAGAACCAGTTCTATATGAGATGAAAAGAAAGTGACGTCACTAACTCGGTACTCTATTCTCTTTAATACTATGTTCAGAACTCTGGTTCCATAACATCAAATTAACAAAATAGTTAGAAAATACATCAGATATACGTGAATCACTAGGTAGGCCTACTATACCTATAAGCATGATAAACAAGAATAAGATTGCAAGTAATATACGGATCATCGAAGACTGCATGAAGTTGCATTAATTGCTGATTTATTGTCTATGAATAATTCACGCGTAAAAGCATCCTAGAGCACATGTATCCCCTCAACAACTGCAACGAAATGTTTGACTTGAATATACAACATGTTCCAAAATTAATTACAACGGGACTTTCTGCAACGATAACTTTAAAATATTAGATCAATCAGAATGATATTTCAGGGTATGAAACTATAACTTATTACCTACATCTTGCAGAAAACCCTATTCGATTTGCTTCAGTGGTCATGGAGAATGAGGATCTTTTGTCAATCATGTCATGTGTCCATTTTCGTTCATAACGCGTGAACACAATGGACAACACGTCTCCTTACATTACAAAACCTGGAGGGAAGGGTCATCTGACATGATTGACAAAAGATCCTCATTCTCCATGACCACTGAAGCAAATCGAATAGGGTTTTCTGCAAGATGTAGGTAATAAGTTATAGTTCCATACCCTGAAATATCATTCTGATTGATCAAATATTTTAAAGTTATCGTTGCAGAAATTCCCGTTGTAATTAATTTTGGGACATGTTGTACATTGACATCTTACTAGCTTAAAGACAGGAGTGCTTGTATTATGTAGATTAAATGTACATATGGTACATAAGGTACATATGTTGGTTTATCTCAATATGAGATTTCATCCCAGTATAAATTCCCGCTGAAGTAGTATTGTTTTGTTCACAGCAACATTT
Organism: Echinarachnius parma; assembly: GCA_037951105.1. NCBI lineage: Eukaryota > Metazoa > Echinodermata > Echinoidea > Clypeasteroida > Echinarachniidae > Echinarachnius > Echinarachnius parma. The sequence continues at coordinate 133,900 of JBAMJV010007587.1, forward strand.
TTCTGCAGTAATAATGGTTTTCTAGCCATATCAGTCTAATTGAAACTCTTCTGCGTACATATATTATACTTCAAGTTCGATTTAACCCAACTCGGTTAGGGACAATCAATCAGAAATTAATTGATATACCACACACAAACACAAATCAATAATAACTATCAATTTAAGAAAAGCTAACTTTTTGTTTACGACCTCATTTTCTTCCTCGTATATATAATTGTATGTTATACATTCCCCTTTATTTTATTTGTATAAGCACTCAATAAAACAGGATACATGACGCCATACAAACAGATACATGGTGCCATGCAAGTGTGGATTCACCTCATCTCCTCTCCTTATTATGATGGTGATCATAATTATCACCATCATCATCATAAACATCTTCCTCATGATCATCATTATTGTTTTTACTAGTCAAGACTGTAGATCAGTTGGAAATGGTCACGGATTGTCATAATTATATGCCATTTTGTTGTTGTTAGGGTAACACATTACTGGATATAATTTGAACAGATAATGTTTGATATTATTTAATTTAATTACTTCATAAAGACTTAAAATGGTTCCTTAATATTCTTGTTGTTATAACGATAATATACAGAATAATCACTTGTCTCGCGAAGTAAACGAACGAAAGAACGTACGACGTTTCGGCCGCATCTGCTACCCAGCGTCAGGTACTATGACTTTGAACTGCGCGGTCGCAATTTATAAGTGTGCGAGGGTGCTTGTTCTTGTTGTTGTTGTAAACTATGTTGTAAACTGTTGAAGTCATTATAACAAAAAAAATATTGTCCTATTGTATTGAATTTTTTTGAGATTATGTTAGCTGTTCATTTATTTTACACAGAATCAAAGGCATTAAGAAATATAACACACAAGATTGTTTTAGTGTATAAAGCAACAGTTGAAATTAAGTAATCTTAAATTGTTGTTATTATCACATTTTCTAGCTGGTTATTTTGTCTGTTTTCGCTAAAACCATTCATTCATAAAACATGTTATATATTGTTGTAAAATATTTTGGCATTCGTGAATTGTTTAGTTTGCAATTAGTCATAAAATGGGCTTTTAACCTCTTCACTGATTTTCTTTTCATTTAAAAAGAGCTATATATAAATTTATTATTTTCGGAAGTTAATACAGACAAAGAAAAACAAAGCACCACCATGTAGAATTGATTTATGATACATCGTATCGTAACATTGTTGACTTATGGTCCTAAAATACCGATTTTCAATCGCTTTGCTGCACTTCACATATTTACTTTGAACATTTTCTTTTGATTTTAATTGTGCTATGTATATATGCTTTTGTTATGTGTATGTATGTATATATATATACACGGATTTAGGAGAATAAATATAAAACACAACAACCATTGCCACATGATATCGGTATAGTATCATGTGTGTCATCGTAACATTGATGGCTTATGACGAGCTTTTATCATTGTGGAGTAGTACGTACACGCTACACCATTGCAATGCAAGTGTTGCCTTGTGGCTGTTTTTAACCACAGTAGGTATAGCGCATTAAAAGCCCAGTTTAACTTTCCCCGGGGTGACAGGGTATTATACATTATCATTGTACATTTCTATGTTTATGTCAAAGATGAGCTTTTCAGACACGATGATCTCGCCATTTTACACAAAAAGGGATTGTAATTAAATTGTGTTTGTATGTATGCTTCATTATATTGATTGATTAGATAATGAACATTTTAAAATATTATATTTTCACTAACATCTTATATTCGCAATTATTATTAACGCGTTCCCTACGAGTTTATGAAATTCCCATAGACTTTGTACACAACCCACTCGGTCCCCGTGATCAAGGGGTTAATATAATCAGTACCAAAAGTTGTCATTTGATATATCTACACATGTTGATAGAACTTTCATTGCAGTACATTAGTTATCATAACGAAGGTCTGTATAATTCAGCATATGAATTATATTCTTTGTACAATAAGTGAAAATTAATTAATGGTTATTAGACAAGTGTAAGGAATGTCATTTCAAACTAATGTATACTGTATACATGTAATTTGAATTTCACAATTATGGTTCGTGTTTTTATGAATAACATTTTCGTTTTGATTTAATTTAATGTTTAGCACGTGCAATGCAGCTTGTTTGCTACCATACGTGTTCAAAAAAGGAATACATAGGAATGGTACAGGGTGGAGGCAGGGGACAATGATACAGCTCCTATATACTCCTAAACTGTAATAGGTATGGTCAGTTAGTGTTTCAGCGGGACAGTTTTTTTTTACCTAATACTATGTACGTTTTCAGTCGCAGAGCTAGGGTGCAGTTATCTCCTTGTTTCGCACAGATCGAGCATCGATAGCCGTTGGAAATTCCAAAGCTTTAGGTATGAACGCGGGCTCATAGCTCTGCATACGCCTGACACCGTACATAACTAAGACTCATTCATGAAACGAGTCCCCGATTTTTCCCACAAATATACTCAACTTCTCGTTAAAGTAAAGTTGATCATGAATAACCAAGGATCATCCTACAATGTTCTGCGTCCGAGATGGGTGGAGGCTTGTTTGTTGATTGCAGGCTTGAAATGTTTATATATTATGATAAATCAAGGGGGTTACTCCCAACATGACTAGCTACGCACATGCGTCCAAAAAGGCGTCGAATGGGTATCATTTTCAGCTTAATGGCGTCGTCGACGTGTTCCTTTTAAAAGGGGGTGGTTTCAGCATTCATCGCACTTACAGGTCCCTTCCTAAGAAAAAATCACAAAAAGGGTACCTTTTCAGGTGCACAGGTTTTCGACGTTGCATTCAAAGCATTACGCAATTTTGGGGTGTAAACATGTAATATGTCTGTGTGGTTACAACTCAGGTCTGCATGGCTTTCCAGAGGTTGCATGTTTGTATGTTAAATGTTTGTGTGGTTAGAGGACTGGCGATCCGGAGGAAGAGGGTTCGATTCCTGGCGAAGAACTTTATTTTGTTTTTGTTTTAAATTTTGTTTGTGCGTTTTACATTCGTCTCTTTTACTCAAGAAAATTTGTTTTTACACACTATTCATGCATATTTCCAGAGCTAAGGATTGTTCATGTAGAAATGTATTATATTTGTTTGTAACATATACGTGTACATGCTTAAAGGGGGAGCACAGTTCTTGTTCAGACGGCACTACGATTACAAATATATTTATTTTGCGAGAAAAAGGAGAAGTAAATGAACGAATCACAAAGCAAGTTTAAAAAGATAAAATGCGTTCAGAAATGGCTGAGATATCAGATAATTTATATTCGTAATTCGACCACTATCAAATCAAATATATGTAAAAGCCTACACATACCAAAATAAACCGAAGTGGCTTTTAAATTATTCGGATATTTTAAAGGAAAAGACAAAAATGAACGCTTAAGTTTAAGGCCCCAAGGTTAAGTCTAGAAAGAAAAAAATGTTTCTCTCCCTTTCCTTATATGCAACTTTCATGTAATGGTGTACGAGCTATTTTATTAATATGTATATATTTTGGTGTACAAAATTGCGTATATTTTATGCATATTAGTTGTAAGAGTTTTGATTATGATTGATGGTACATTATATACAGACAACAGAATAAGCAGAATAAAAAAGGAAAAAAACAACATAATTTGTCGCAGCAGTTATTCTTTAAATTCACATCACAATCCTACCATGTAGGTCCACTTTTTATCGGTCCCGGGCAACAATAAGTCTTGCCCCCCCCCCCCCCCCCCCCCACACCCGCTTACACAAATACGCATGTGCTCTTGGTGTCAGCCTCGAAAATGATTGGCAAAGGACTACCCCTCCCCTCTCACCTCTACCGCTTACACAAATTAACCTGTGGCCTTGTTCTTGGCCTCGATAATTTCTGGTGACGGATACCCCACGACGGGATCCCACTCATTGGAGAGCTCGCGCTCTACCAATCTTGCCACACCACGCCCACACGTCCATGACAATATCATATTTTAGTATCATATGAAAGATCATGATAAATTTATATACATGTATATGATAACAAATACAATTCTATTAGGAAATATCCACATTTTTGAGCAATTGTTTATAACAAGCTGATGATGTTCAAATGCTTTACATATAAAACTACAAAATCAGTTATTCCCCATTACCTGCTTGGATAGAAAATGGAATCATAGAAGTACCTTTATTGTCCTGTGTTTGATCATACTATTATCCACAATATGATGATAACAAGTTTCGAAGACTAATTCACGCTTCGATAACTGTGTAGTTATGCGAGTAAATAGAATAGAATATAATAATTCTACAATCATGGGCGTCAGTGGCGTAATGAGCAAAAACTTTTATTTGTATTATTTTATTTATTATTATTATTATTATTATTATTATTATTTTTTTTTTGGGGGGGGGGGGGCTAAACAAATCCGCATCACCACAGGGTTGCCGACTTTGAACAAGCGGTGAGTTTTGGACTTTGCGAGGGAGCAAAGCGACTGCGGGGGGAGGGTGTGGAAGGGGGGGGGGGGTGTTCCTCTCCTCCCACGGTAGGGAGCTTTTGCATTTTTAGACTTAAAACTATGCAATCTTGTGCATACCTAGGAAGGTAATTCGGACTTGACGTGGGTAAGTGCGTCATGTTCTACCGACTGGAAAAAGAGTTATATTTGTTTCATGAAAAAACATTATTATACAATATGCACCCTCAAAGGGACAAATAGTTCAAACATTGCATCAAATACCACAATATTTATGATACAACGACATGAAAAAGATTTACTAGACGTACAATCTGACCGATCCTCGAGGGAGCGAAGCGACCAAAAGGGCACAGATAGGGGGAGGGTTTGATGGGAGGTGGGTGTCCGCCCATGCACAGTATTAGGGAGCTTTTACAATATTGTATAATTGAAATGATGCAATCTGGTGCATACCTAGGAAGGAAATTGGACTTGACATGAAGCCCCCCACCAGAACGCCAGTGATGGGTGTATAACGGAGCACATTTTCTTAGGGGGGCTAAGGTCTAATGCCCGAACCATTATCCTTCCCGCCTTTTCACCGGACACTGCCTGACAAGTAAAAATAAATGTTGCCCGAATATGATATGTTATTCATGGTTAATTAGTCCGGAAAAACAAAGATTATGAGATGGTTTTGCCAGAAAATTACAAAACAATATCGCCCGAATGTAACATGAGTTTGGACGAATATGACATTCGCTTTTTTTCCCCCGAATATGACATTCACTTTTTTTCCCCCCGAATATGACATTATTTTGACCAAATATGACATAGCTTTGCCCAAATATGACTTAGTTTTGTCCAAATATGACTTAGTTTTGCCCGACTATGACATGGTTTTGCCCGAATTCCAGGTGTTTTTTACCCGATTATTGGTGTTTTCCGGCGTTTTCAAAAAGTATTTTTCACTAGTACAGGGAGTGTCCGCCTTTTACAAATCGTCTGAACAGTTTCCAGTAGACGGATGAGGATGAATGTAACACGCACACACACACAAATTCAGATCGAACAGTCCTGTAATTTGGATTCTACGAATGAAAAACGAATGCGCCCCTCCACCAAACTATATGTCGGTCAATAAAGGAGTTTAACTGATTTAGCATAATATTACAACAATATTGTACTTATTCTTGTAAAGGTATTGTGAAGCCGACATTTGTAAAGGTATGTCACGGAAAAGGTATCGAAAATGATGAATATACAATTACATGTAGTCAGTTTTTAGAGAGTTTTGGTTATTTTGTTTAGTATTCGCTTACGCCGTTGTTCGATCACAATCAAGGGGGGGTCACGTATGGGTCAAGCAAAGCAACATGGTACTCCGTGGAATGCGCCGTGAGCGAACTTTCGCACCGGGTGAATACTCGTATAATGCACAATTAAACGTTTTATTATAGGTTTTCCCGCTCAATTTCGCGATTGTGTCAATCCAATTGATAATAGGAGCAAACGAATTCGCGCGATTTTGGATCGCCGTGTCAAAGCAGCATTCGAATTCGTAAATAGTCGTTCAAAATCACGTCTGAGCAAGTGAATTTGCACAAAGAGCATACCTTTTCATCAATGGTCATTCAAAATGGTACGTAGTTCACGCTGGCGCTACTGCACATTCGCGAATTCGAGTGCCTATAAAGAACTATTGTGTCTATTCACGAAACCGTAATATGCGTACGCATGAACTCGTTTGCACTTATTCGGAATTTAAAAGACCGATACCAACGATTACGCGGCAATGCGTGAATTTGAATGACCCTTAATGAATTCGGTTGAAAAAAGTGTAAAATTGAGCTCTAACTTTTTTCAGGTTAAATGACATTTTCTTTTATATAAGACAATAACCTCGCAACTTTTGAAATTTGGCTTGCAAAAGGCGGACAGTCCCTTTAAATTGTTTTCATCGTATTCTGGTATTAGAACGAAACTATCAGCCTCTGTTTCGACGGCTGTTCCACAGAGACTGATTCTGGCTTCAATGAATGAATCCATCTACCTGAGTGGAAGTAGGACGTCATGATTATAACAGAAAACCGCATTTTGTGTTCAGCGTTCATACATTGCGGAAGTAATGTTTTCATTTAGCTGTGATTGCAACCTGACATGGAAAACAGATTTATCTAACTTATAAAAGATCATGTCGATTAATCCGATAATCGTCTTGTTGTTCTTGTTGATCGGACATGTCACCAGTCAAACCAATGGCGAAGGTGAGCATTAATATTATGTCTTAATTTGTTCATGATCCTCAAATTATTGGCCTAATATAATAATCATAGAGAAAATGTTGCTTTGATAAGCAGTTATGAAAATTGCCGTCTTAAATTATTAATAATTAACGTATAAAAGTATACTGTATAGTAATACATGTTCATAGTCACTTTGACATTCGAACTGATAGGTATCAGATAAAACTAAACTAAACTAGATTTGATGAAAAAATCGTTGTATTACCATCGTTTTAACATGTTTAACGAGAAAACCACTTATCTTTTCTTTAGATTGGTAATGAGACATATTTGTATGCATACAATTATAAATAATAAGAATATTTTTGGTTGTGTTGTGAAAATCATAGTTGTGACCAATTTAATTTGAAGCTAAATTATTTATCTAAGCTACTCTCACACTTTGGCGAGTAGTAGAAACGAGTTCGGGCGAGTTAGGGCGAGTCGACAAAAATTGACACTCCCCATATCTCGCGATAATTCTTGCAGAATTCGGAACATGACTCGGGACAGCTCGGCATATAACTCGTTAAGCAGCTCTCACACTTTGGCGAGTTGCATACGAGTTTGCCACGACCTATAGACAATAGCTGACCACAAGTGCTGGATTTTTTTTTTTGTCCACGGAGGATCTGAATAGAAAGATTATCTCACATGCGTCAATAGATATTCTTCCATGAATACACAGACAATAGCTCGCTAAACAAAGGACTAGATCGGCGCAGTGCGGCGACTGCTTTGGCCATGTCCAAAACAAGCGTGGCTCATCCGCGACCTGACATCTGCTCATCTTTTGTTCAAGGGCTATTGTGTGTCCATGCATAGGAGGATGTCTTTTCACACAAGTGTCATCATCCTCTCATTCATTCCCAAGTTGAACAAAAAACATTCTTGCAGATCTATTCCAGCGCTTGTGATCTGCTAGCGGACGCTATGTCGTGGCAACTCGTATGCAACTCGCCAAAGTGTGAGAGCTGCTTTACACTCGCCAGAACTCTGCTTAAACTTGCGAAGTGGTCAGAAAATTGTCAAAATTTGGACGTACTCGTTTCAACTCGCACTTAACTCGTGATAACTCGTAATAACTCGTACTGTACTCGTATTAACCCTGGCCGGGCTATTTGAGGTTTTTCTACGGCCAGGGGGGGGGGGGGGGGGCATTATGGCCCCCCTTAAGATCTCAGTCGCAAAGCTGCCGATCGCTGTGAAAATTTGCACGCATGATAAGTGAAGTGTATAGAATAAAATGGTACTTTTGTTTTTTTGATAAATTCATTAATTTGCATATTTATGGTCATTTATGCAAATAAGGTCATAAAATTCATATTTGTACCCACAAATCATATATTCTTCATATTAAAAATTGGTTTTCATTACATATATTCTTTAGAGCATCAGGAATGATTATACGACAAAAACATTTGGAAGAGCCAGGTTCTTCCTTCAGTTTTCTATTGTTTATATAATTTCTTATGTATTTTGTTTTAAATTTAAATTTGTTTAACTTATGTACGTTATTGTTTTTGTTGTTTATTTTGTTTCTAACTATAATTCAACGATTTTGAACCCTAAAACAAACAAATACAATGTAAACAAGACCAAATAACCAATGATATACCTCTTTTTACGAAAACTGAAATTTCTATATGTTTTGTACACAAATCACGAAATTGACCGATTTTCGGGCTGACTTGCATAAACAAAAGGTCACGTGACTTCGTAACGGTAGGTCCGATTTTCAAAATTGTTGTTTTGAAATATGCGCAAGACCCAAAAGAAAAAAGTCACCAAGCAGCGGCGCGTCATCTTACCGCGTTTTGGAGCAATCGAAAAAATCGCGAAGGGGGGGGGGGGCATTATGGCCCCCGGCCTTATTAGGGTTAACTCATAGAAACTCGCCGTCTCAACAAGATGAAGTGCGCCTTTTGAGTTAGCTCGAGTGTACCCGAGTCCTATTTGAGTTTTGTACGAGTTAAATCGAGTATCGTACGACTAATGCCGAGTTAATAACGAGTTTTCAAGAGTTTGGTACGAGTAGTAAGATTGTCTGATGGTGAGTTATCAGGATCCGTTGCAGAGGTAACAAGAGTTTAATACGAGTATGGGGAGTGACAGCGAATTGCTTCGATCATGTATTGTTAAAAATGGCTGTTCACATTGCTCGGTTGAAGCAAAACGGCTTAATTTGTCGTGTTCTTTGGATTGATTAATAATAATTATAATTTCAAGATAAACCCGAGCTGTTATTCATCAAATACAAAATGGCTTCCGATTTTCAAAACTGGCGGATGTAGGCTTTTCATATTTCTGACTTGTGTGTTGACCAACGCAGAAGATTTAGGCATGAAGAAGGTCAACATAAATGTTCTGAAATAGGGAGCTTGATAAGGCCTATCACGAGTTACTGTATATACGTGCCATAAAATCAGTCAAAAAACATTTAAAAACAAACAAACCATTGGGTAACATTTATACAAATCTACATAGATTTTTGTCAACATTGAACATTGTTTAAAGTTTATTATTTCTTCCTTTCCAATCATTTATGATTATTTCTTGCAATTAACTATACTATTACTATTTACTGTACATACATATATTTCAGCATTGTCGGGTATGAAAACAAAATATTATTTTCACAGTTTTTTTTTATGGGTTTCCCAAAGTTTTTTAAAATTTTATATCTAACAATGATAAAACCATGTTCGTGGCACATTTACAATCGGATTTCACAATTATAGACACAGGGAAGTGAGGAAGTGATTATAAGTGCAAACACTGGGACGGGATTTTTCCCATCGCAGGCCCAAAACACAAAACATAATAAAACAAAGAAAAAATAGAGCCTCATGATCTAGGTACACATGTACAGTATATATCAATGGCGGATCGATAGGAACTTATACAAAAGGGGGCGGCACTTTGAGTTGACAAACAAAGAAAATAAAGTAGAAAAATTATATGAAGATCCCAAAATTATGAACAAAATTGGAAAATCATGCTTCAACGTATACATCAACGTATCAACGATTTATCAATGAAAGGGAAAATGGTAGGGGTGAGGCACGTGCCTCCTGCACCCCCTCTCCCTGAATTGTGTTATTGTGTAATTATGTTATTTTATATAATTTATCCGTGTTATTTAAACTCAACCGGATCTTACCAGGAACCTGACCACCTTCCTGTTAATTGTAATACGTGTTATCTCGGATGTTCCTGGTAGTGCTCGCCAAAAAACATAACATAATCAACATGTGATATAAGATCATTATAAAGAATTATATATAAGGCACTGAAATGCAGGACTTCTGATCGGCTAATCTTCGCAAACGTATGTTTCTTTCCTGGGAACTTAGAGCGATAATGTAAACTTGACATGCAATCGATTTCTCACTATGATTAAATATAAATAAAATACATAAAATGACGACGATATCTTAGATATATTTTCTATTCATTTTATTTTTTCATAATCATAAATAAACTAATGATATGAAACAAATAACAAAAACAAGTTTGTGATTATCACTCGCGGGGAAGGGGGGGAGCAAGTAGTTGCAATGACTAAGTATATTTATGGGGAAGGTGTAGCCGCTCTTAGTCTCCTCGTTTTTCTTAAATGGATCTAGTAATTACATTGTCCAAACCCACAAAATTTAATTGAGACTAGTGGTTCTCTCATACATTGTTGTATTCATATTACCAATAGAAGCATGGATCATTTCCCCCCGCATTTCCCTTTCATTAAAAAGATATTTACGATTTAAGTGTTTGGATTTTTAACTATCCACTGGAAAGTTATAGCTGTGTACAAAGTCAACAAGCTAGATGCCACCATTTTATGAATTGGTTAACCGACTCTTTGGACGCATGACGGCAGTGGCGTAGATCTATTTTGAGAAGCGGGGGGATGATGCGAGTTAGAGTAGCGACCAAGACCGAGGGCGCGAAGCGCACAAGGGGAGAGGATGTGGGAGGAGGGTATCTCCCCTCCCACGGTAGGGAGCTTTTGCAAATTCCCACTTAAAATAATGCAATCTGGTGCATACATTGGAAGGAAATTTGATATACTAAAATTTAAGAAAGCATGAATTAAATCATCTCCCTCATTAAAAGACCGATATACAAACACAAACAAACCTACACACACACACACACACACACACACACACACACACACACACACACACACACAGTATGCACACGCATACACACACACACATACACACACACATACAATTTCCAGTACATGTTTATTTTGTTTTTTATTTTGTAGCTTGTTTTTATTGTTAACTAAACCGATTAAGTCTTGAGACATTTTACTGTTTTCTTTTTAATTACCGGAATGAAATTATACAAAATAAGTTAATGAAATATTCAAAATAGGTCCAATTTCGGTTTTAATATTTTATTAGACGGTTAATTAGCTGAAAAATAAAAAATATTTTAAAACATAAAATACGTAAATGATTGCTGAAAAAAAAAATACGGATTAGTGATAATCATGTATTCATAAAATGGGTAGCCATATTGATTATGAAGGGCTAACCGATTATTTATATGCCTATCACGAATTTACTGTATAAGTGCCATAAAACCAGTCAAAAACATTTAAAAAGAAACAAACCATTGGGTAACATTTATACAAATGTACATAGATTTTTGCCAGCTATTCTGAAAATCGGCGACTATCTGCATGTCTGGATTTGACAAGTTTGATATTGGTTAAATTTAGCAAAATTATCTTTGCTATGTTTGTTTTTTTGACATATTGAGCCGCTTTCGCTGTATTCAAAGTCATTGGTGATTTTTCGTTATTACGATGGCCATGTTGTATTTTGACTTTCGTGAAATACCAGCTCCCTGCCCCGACTCTCTACTGAGATGATACACGTATGTGAGTTTAAATAGTTACAGCTCGTTATTCCGAAGGTTCGAATGCTCCGAAGGTTCGTTATTCCGAAGGTTCGTTACTCCGAAGGTTCGTATTCCAATTGTTCGTTACTCCGAAAATGAAATGAGCTTCGTTAATCCGAAAATGAAATGAGGTTCGTTAATCCAAAAGGTTCGTTACGAACCCCATTTCATATTCGAATTAACGAACCCTATTGCATTTTCGGACTAACAAACCTCATTTAATTTTCGGATCAACGAACCCCATTTCTTTTCGGATTAACGAACCTTCGGAATATCGAACCCGATTTCATTTTCGGATAAACGAACGTTCGGAATATCGAACCCGATTTAATTTTCGGATAAACGAACCTTCGGAATAACGAACCTTCGGATTAAAGGGACAGACCCTCTTTTACAAGCCAAATTTCAAAAGTTGCGAGGTTATTGTCTTATATGACAGAAAATGTCATTTAATAGCATGCCTGAAAAAAATAGGGCTTGAAATCTCTTTTTCGTGGAGTTATAGACCTAAAACTAATAAACCGTCGTCCAACATTTAATTGTGCCTTATACGTGTATTCACCCGGTGAGAAAGTTCGCACACGGATTCCACGGAGAACTACATCGCTATGCGTGACCCCTACGTGACCCGCGCTAGCTACGTGACCCGCACATAAATAACAACGGCATAAGCGGATACTAAACAAAATAACCAAACCTCGCTTTAACTGACTACATGTAATTACATATTCTTCATTTTTTAGATCTTTTTCCGTGACATACCGTTACAAATGTCGGCTTTACAATATAGCAGATTAAGTACAATATTGTTGTATTATTATGCTAAATCAGTTAAACTCCTTTATTGACCGATATATAGTTTGATGGAGGGACGCATTCGTTTTTCATTCCAATTCATCCAATCCAATTTATAGGGCTGTTTGATCTGATTTTTTTTGTGTGTGTTACATTCATCCCCATCCATCAACTGGAAACTGTTCAGACGTTTTGTAAAAGAGGAACTGTCCTTTTAATGCAACAAATGTTCGGATTAACGAACCCTATTTCTTTTTCGTAATTGCGAACCCCCAGGTATACGAAATTTGTGTGTTTGGGGCAATTCCACGGTAACGGAAAGACATTCAGACACAATTTTGGAACTTCAATCAAATAATTCCAGGATCCTGCTTTTGATTTTTTTATTCTAAATGGCATGTCTTTGATCCTTGTTGGGACACCTTTGATTTCCACTATTTCTCAAATGTTGACCGCATTATGTAAATTAGATATGGACACTAATGAGGCCGGTAACGGAAGGACGCCAAAATGGACATGGATTTTCAAGTTTTTTAGTTATGACCCAATCTCCGTGAAGTTACGAGGTTTATCATGTTAAGTTGGCTACTAGTCAATTTCCTTATGTTCACAGAGTATAACACCACCTTTTAAGAAAAATATCTACATTGGTATATTAATTATGAGAAATTAATTACTCCAGTGTTCGGTAACGGAAGGACGGTAACGGAAGGACCTCTGAAAAGTCTATTGGAATTGTACAATAAAATTAATTTTGAAATTTAAAGACCATTTATGAGAAGGAAACATCTCTTTTGTGGTCTAAAACGAGTTTGTATCATAGATAGCATATGGACATCACAAGCATTTACATTTCTATTTTTTTCTTACTATATTTCATGCTCCAATGGCTCTTATTCATGGTCAATCCATGGTAACGGAAGGACACTCAGACACAAATTGTCAACTTTAAGAAAGACATTTTTAAATACTTGTGTTGTTAGAACAGTCTATTTTGATAACAATACTTCCAAAACATACAGTTTTAAGGTCCCATAATTGTTTTTATTTTTTTTTTATCTCCGCACAATATTGAATATGCATACAAATGAGGTCGGTAACGGAAGGACACTAAAATGGACAAGGTTTTGTTATCAAATCAGTTTTAACTAAAACTCTGTGATATTAAATAATACAAAATATTTTAAGGGTACACATTTCATTCTCTGAAGGGTTAAGAAGAATTTACTTGTTCTTTGATTAAAATTTGTCCGCAGATATTTGAGTTATTTCACACAAAGCGGACCAATGTTCGGTAACGGAAGGACATAATGGACTATAATGTATGATATGACACAGTAGGGTCATTCCATGTCAAATCACCTTTAACAAAATTTAAAATTTCATCGCAGCCCCCTTCAAATTTGCTAATATTTGGTATGTATGATATTTCAACCTTTAAAAGCGCAAATATTTAAGTTTTAGCCCAATCCGCACAATGGTTTTGGCGCTATGGTCGATCCTTATGGGGGAGTTTTGTAAGAAATGGGCGTGGGCACCATTTTTCAAATGGCCATTGTCCATTAACCGTTGGGTCAATTTATTTTGTAAAGGTGTCATTGGACTGGGGATGTTATGTGCAATCCATTTATGCCATTTGTGTTCAGGCATGAGCGAGTTTGGATACGATAACCTTTGACCTTAGATTTTGACCTTCCGTTTTACCTCGTGGATCAAATAATTTTGAGATTTTTTTTTGCTTAAATCTTGGCTTGATATAATTTCTACAACATATGAAGGAATTGGAGATATGTTATTTCTTGCCTTTTCTACAGCCTTGTTTTTATCGGAAATAATATCGCTAGTGATATTCGTTTGTCTCGCAATGTATGGTCAACATTGAATCTGAAAGATCGCTACGTTTCGTATGCTACTGCAATACTTTGTCAAGTGATATAAAGTAACGTAAAACACTCCTATTTATGCTCTCATGCGGCTCCAAACCGCGTTATCTCGCATGAGCGAGTTGTTCCTAATTGGTCCATAACGGGCAAATTCTATTGGCCGGTGTACACGGGTGCTAAACCAATCAGCGAAGCGCTGGCTCGGCTTGCTTGCTAGGCGGGAACAATAGCGAGCTCGACCAATCAACGGACCGCTGGCTCGCTACTGGCTGGAATCAACCGTTGCGGGCCGGCTGGTCGGGGGGTGTCATGGCGGCGTATTGTACGCATCCAAAAGTCGGGTATATCCATCCCGTTGTCTCTATTGAAATTACTGGGATTGAGACGGATCTGTATAGCTTATTTTACCCTACGTGTGTACCAATGCCGTTCTTGGGAAAGGCAGCGAACCCCGTCCCAATCTGGCTGATGCTGGTTGTCCCAAGCATGTTCGGCTACGGCTGAGTTGTCAGTTCGGCGTAGCCTGACGTCCCTCTTATGCTCGGTGATTCTTTCTGATATCGGTCGGGCAGTCTATCCGATATAGGATCTATCACATCCTTTGCAGGGGATGTTGTACACAATGCCGTCTCGTCTGTGTTAGTTGCTGGCGTGGGTCGTGTTAGTTGCTGGCGTAGGGTGTTAGTTGCTGGCGTAGGGTAGTATCTGATTTGAAGACCGTTTTATCTGATTTGAGGACTGTTTTTAGTTTGCAAATTTCATGTAAAATTTAATTATTTTAGACCTACACCCATGTCCAAGAATTCTATAGGGGTGTATTGTATAAAAAAAGACCTATTCAAAGTCATGATCAGAGCCTATTCACACCCCTGGCTCACCACAGTTAAATAGACCTACTAATCCCCATACAATAGAAATCCAGACAAATGGCATCATGGTACAAAGGCCCTGTTGCAGAAAGAGATAAAATCAATTGTGAGCCAGATCAAATGTTCTAAATGCACAAATCTGATTGGTTGATACACAGAAAATTACTAGTCTGACCACGCTACGCCACTGATAGCTGGCCATTGCAGGTATTGTCTCATTATTTTGGGTTTTCATATATGAGAGACAAATTTTTGAACATAAATGTTGTCATAATATGTAATATGAGGTACCTTGTCCATCTGTTACGATGTGTATGGTAACGGAAGGACATTTTCTTTTGTTATTTATTAATTAACGAAGAAACAATGAGTAATACAATTGTTAGCAATGGGAAGGCCTACTTGAACTTGCTTTGCACTGAAGATTGGTCTGCTCTCTAACAATTATGTGAGCCACAAAATTAAAAATATTGATTTTTCGGTAACGGAAGGACATTTTCATAGGCTGAAAATAAGAAGTCATTGAAGCATAACAAATCAAATAAATCATACAAATTTACTATTTTACGAAATGGTCATATCTCAGGAGTCAGAATAATGGTTTTTAGGCTTAACTGGGGAAATATAAAACAAACACAGGATCAAAACACTTTTTCACAAAAATGTCAAATTTGTGGGGTTCAATTATGGTTATAAAGTTATTATAAAAAAAACAACTAAAATTATGTAAAACTAAAATTTTCTCATTGAATTCCAAAAATATAGAATTTAAGCTTTGATTTGATACCAAATTTGTATCATAAAAATGCTTGTAAATGTTTTGGTCAAATGTCCACTTTGGCGTGGAATTGCCCTTTGGTATAACAAACCTTCAGAATAACGAACCGCACCCGTTTGCATGGGGAGTAAAGTTTTGGTTTATATTGCGCTTCAAGAAATAATCTCTTTGTGAGGTAATGAACACCTAAGTGTAATAATAATTAGAATAACACCTGATTTTAAATACAAAATATTTTATTTATAAATATATTCGCTTGGAATGACTGTTCGATGGGCCTAAAAAATGTATTCGCTAGTTTAAGTAATTTATAATGCCCACACATTTTCGGAAATATGCCAAAATGGCCTTTAAATTGTTTTTGATGAACCAAACATTGCATTGCAAACATTATATTGGAATCTGCTCAAAATGAATGTACACGCTCAACATGCCTTCCTCGTTCTTACAAATTGTGCAAAGCTCATCATACCTCGTATAAATATCGTACATAGATCGGACCACATTCTGCTGACTCGTACAAATATCGTATTAGCTCATACGAAAATCGGCACAAGTCGTACATAATCATCGCTACTCGGACCACGCACGGTTCGACTCGTATAACAGTCGTATTAAACTCGACTTTGGCGCGGAAAAACACAATCAGTTTTCCCGAGCTTCAAAGAGTTGCACCGAGTTGACACTCGCTTCAACTCGCCCCAACTCGTAACTACAACTCGCCAAAGTGTGAGAGTAGCTTTATTACTCAGCGTGGCAAGTCCTAAAGTATAATTACCATGATTACTAATCGCTTATAGAAAAAGATCAAACATATGGAAGAACCTTTAGTCTATTTTCATATGAAATGGTTAGGTCTGATGAAAATGAAATCAAGCTAGCTACATTGATAATGTTCCTCTTTGACTAACAAAGAGGAGGCGAGCACAGTCGGGAGCGCGTCTGAGATTAGCAAATTTTGAAAGAATAATAATTGTGTATGTATACCTCCTTTCTCATACTTAACTATTACGGTTTTAGTGCCTATTTTAGTCTTTGAACACAACTGACTAAATTTCTCCCAAAATAATTCAGAGAAAATACAGTAAAAGAATGAATTATAATAATTTTCGACACAATTACATATAATACACATTGCTGATTTGATTGATTTAAATCGAAACAAATAATCATCAGACATAAGCAATGTGTGAATCAGTTTATAATTAAATTGCGCTAAACGACGTTTTACAATGTCAATTACCTTTTTTTTCTCCAAACATCATACCAATTCGATTTTTAATGAAATTATTCATTAAAATATTTTTCAACATAAGGTGGGATGAAATGTTTTTTTCTGTAAAACTTATATGAAGAACTTTTCAAAGCTTATTAATTTGTACATAAACTAATACTTTTAAAACAGGAAATGTATTTAGATTTTCATAATAACTTTCTTCTGTTTGAGAAGGAAAACAATTATTTAAATGTGATAATATAAACAATCGTTAGGCCTAGTTGGTACTATATTAAATAGGAAGAGTTGTGCTTTCAGATGCTCATTGTATGACAAATATTTTCTTTTCAGCGGATCTCGAATTATGTATACAAATATACAAAAACATATCTTTGCCGATATTTGCACTGGAAATGGCGATGAACATTCGTTGCACACATTTGGTATTCTTACTAATTATTGCGTTAAAATAACGATGCAATAATGGCTAGAGTACAATTATATTTGTCACTGCTGATGTTGGAAGGGTTAACAATGATTAAATAAGGTAAGATCTCCATAATTTTTGTTTTTGTTTGCTAGATCGAGTTTTATTTCTTACAAATTGACCTTGCTTCAAGATTCTGATCGCCTCAGATTTCTTAGCACTTACGACAGTTCGGAAAGATGTTGCAAAACTGAAGGCGTTTGCATTGTTTCTGTTACTGGAATTGATTGAAGACATTTGTCAGTCTTTGCGTTTGAATATAGATACCATAAAAAGTATTTCCTCAAGGGATAACTGATGTTAAACCGTAGCAAAGGCTCGCATTGTAATAATACGCATTAATGATCAAACACATTACTTCAGCAGACGAAAGCTACGTAGCTATCTTGTTGAAATGTCAAAATCGAAAATAAAAGCCAAATTCTCGATCAAATACACATTATTGGACACCAAGAAATATACTTCACTCATTAACCCGACTATATCCCGGTAGATCGCACACAAATTCTTGCGCAAATGTTTGCTGCTTTAAAGAGGCCGTGCTCTTTATACCATGTGCTATTTGTCATTAAGTTCGTTCATGTTCCGAATGACTAAATCTTAGTCATGTTTTTCATGATAATGAACATTTTTGATAACGCAGTTCGTCTTCAGGATGGGAGAGATGGCAATGAAGGTAGAGTAGAGGTATATTACAACGGAGCCTGGGGAACTGTTTGTGATGATAGCTGGGATATCCAGGATGCGAACGTTGTCTGCAGTCATCTTGGTTCCATGGTTGCCGAGGCCGCACTGGGTGGCGCAGCATTTGGCCAAGGCACTGGAGACATTCTTCTGGATGATGTTCACTGTACCGGGACAGAGTCAGCCATCTTTGATTGTGCCCACAACGGTATTGGAGTCGAAAACTGTGGTCACCATGAAGATGCAGGTGTCAGATGTTTACATTCAGGTAAAATAAAACAACAAAATAATACAATATCAACATATCCGTTTATGGGTCGT
Organism: Echinarachnius parma; assembly: GCA_037951105.1. Classification (NCBI taxonomy): domain Eukaryota; kingdom Metazoa; phylum Echinodermata; class Echinoidea; order Clypeasteroida; family Echinarachniidae; genus Echinarachnius; species Echinarachnius parma. The sequence continues at coordinate 152,587 of JBAMJV010007587.1, forward strand.
ATACAGTATCCGTTTTCTTTAAGCCGTTAAATCGATCCCTACATACGAATTGCAGCTTGAACTAATCAACTGATTTTTTCATAAAAAGTTATTTACTTGTACAGGGTGATTAAATCAATAATACTTTTTAAATACTGGTCAATGATCTGACGCCCAACCATTTATTCCGATTGGATTATGATAGTGATATTGTAGCTGTTTCTCAACCGATTTTGATCAAATAAAGTTGGTTTTATTTTTAAAATCACATGTTCTTCCACGTATTACACTTAGCTTTTCATCACCACACAAATTAATCATTTCTTGAAGCGTCCTCTAAACCAACACTAAACTATCCCTTTAATAATGGTTAGATCTCCCTCCAAACAAGTTATCTGGATAGCGTTCTTTGAAATGGACCTTCCATACCTGAAAGGACACAGTATGCCACAATGTGAACACAATGTTACCCCCCGTGTTTCACAGTATGGACCACAGTGTGAAAACACAGTGTAGACTATGTTAAATCGGAGCGTTTTAATACTGTGGAAACAGTGTGAGCACGTTGTACAATTGCTTCGATACACAGTGTGAATAAAATATGTTGCCCACTGTGAACGCAGGCTATTTAACACTGTTGTGACAGTGCGCTCACAGCGTGTTCACAGAAATAATTTGTTTGTGAGGTAATGAAAAACTTAGTGTAATTTTCCTAAATGCAGTTTCTTTGATCAAATCGGTTCCGAAACGGCTGAAACATTAATTGATATATTTTATTGGAATAGATGTTTGTCCTCATGATTTATTAAATAATTTAGGAAAATATTTACTATGCCGAAACATTTTCAAACAATATACCAAATGATTTTGATGACCTCCGTATTGAATCATTTTCTTCACCAAACAATTTTTGATAAGAAATGGTGGAAACTTCCAAGTGCTTCGAATAAATACAGCTTTCTAACTTAGCAGTGTATATGGTTTACTACGATTTGAGCATGGTTGAGTCATAACTACTAGTTTTTAATTATATAGTGCAAGTTTTAGTTTCTAAAATCCAGTTTGACCTCAACTGTATTATTATAATTATCAAACATGAAACCCGACTGTGCACTTACGTTGATTTGTTTATCATGATAATGAACATTTTCGATAACTCAGTTCGTCTTCAAGATGGGAGAGATCGCAATGAGGGTCGAGTAGAGGTATATTACAACGGAACCTGGGGAACTGTCTGCGATGACCTCTGGGATATCCAGGATGCAAACGTCGTCTGCAGAAGTCTTGGTTTCCCAGCTGCCGAGGCTGCACTGAGTAGCACAGCATTTGGCCAGGGCACAGGAAACATTGTACTGGATGATGTTCGTTGTACCGGGACAGAGTCGGCCATCTTTGATTGTGTCCACAACGGTATTGGTTCACATAACTGTAGACACTATGAAGATGCAGGTGTCAGATGTTTACATTCAGGTAAAATAAAACAACAAAATAATACAATATCAACATATCAGTTTATGGGTCGTATACAGTATCCGTTTTCTTTCAGCCGTTAAATCGATCCCTACATACGAACTGCAGCTTGAACTATTCAACTAATTTTTCATAAAACGGTTTTTAAGCCAATGATACACATTGTCTACATTTTATCAAAATATTAACTGGGATATCCAGGATGCGAACGTTGTCTGCAGAAGTCTTGGTTTCCCAGCTGCACAGGCCGCACTGCGTTATGCAGCATTTGGCCAGGGCACAGGAGACATTTTACTGGATAATATTCGTTGTACCGGGACAGAGTCAGCCATCTTCGATTGTCCCCACGGGGGTCTTGATGTTTATAACTGTGGACACTATGACGTTGCAGGTGTCAGATGTTAACATTTAGGTAAAATAACGCAAGAAAGAAAACAACATAAACTTACTAGTGTATGTGCCGTATACAGTATCCGTTTCCCATATGCAATTAACAGGGTTCTTGAATACAAAATGAAGTATCAACTATTCAAACTGATGAAATCAAAAATTTACTTTAATTACATTGTTTACATTTTATTGAAATGATCATTTACCACATGCTATTGGAGGATGAATGTTCCTGCTTGTATATCGACCCTTTTCGATTGATTTTCTTCACCAATGACTGCTCATGATTAAAACCCACTTGTGCAATATCACAAGGCTTACATGGATAGAGGTCTAGGACCAGAAGTGGTGGGAATCTGTGGAAACTTGTGAAGTTAAATTTACTCGGGCGAGTATCTCATAACGCATAATAGCATCTGGCAAAATGTTGCCTTATGTTGTGTCATTATTTGATATTTATACCATTACACAGTACGCCTGCAAGACGGAGAGAGAACCAATGAGGGTCGAGTAGAGGTATATTACAACGGAACCTGGGGAACTGTCTGTGATGATAGCTGGTATATCCAGGATGCAAACGTTGTCTGCAGAAGTCTTGGTTTCCCAGCTGCCGAGGCTGCACTGAGTAGAGCAGCATTTGGCCTAGGCACAGGAGACATTCTACTGGATGATGTTGTCTGCACCGGGACAGAGTCGGCCATCTTGAATTGTTTCCACGGGGGTCTTGGTGTCCATAACTGTGGACACTCTGAGGATGCAGGTGTCAGATGTTTACATTCAGGTACCTTTAAAAACAACTTAAAATAAACAACAGTGAAACGTGTTCAAATCCTAGCGGTGTGAATGGAACTTTCAGCTTATATTTCCGTATTTCACAATGTCAAGGTTCATTTACTACCATATAAACCCTGTTTTGTACTTATTCAGCAAGCAATAATCGGCCAATATAGATGGTTTCCCCATTACTCTTCCAAAGCTGCTATTTAAAGATTTGAATGAAGATCGAAGTATGATATACCACGCAGCGAGAGCTCTTTGTGTACTTTGACGACTAGTACCAATCGTACCATATCCAACCCGAAATTGAGCTCTCTGATTGGTCAACACAAGACCTATGGCTCTTTTTCTTTCATCATTGCATGATACACACATCAACACGCACCATGCACGAACTACATCTAGTTATATATCCTCTTCTTCTTCTTCATCATTTTATTTCAATGATAATTGTCCTAATTTAATATCTACTGTATATGTTCCGTGCGCTCACAGCGTGTTCACAGATAATTTGTTTGTGAGGTAATGAAAAACTTAGTGTAATTTTCCTAAATGCAGTTTCTTTGATCAAATCGGTTCCGAAACGGCTGAAACATTAATTAATATATTATATGATTGGAATACAACATGTCCAAAAATTAACTACAACGGGACTTTCTGCAACGATAACTTTAAAGATAGTTGATCAATCAGAATGATATTTCAGGGTATAAAACTATAACCTATTACCTACATCTTGCAGAAAACCCTTTTCGATTTTCTTCAGTGGTCATGGAGAATGAGGATCTTTTGTCAATCATGTCAGATGTCCCTTCCCTCAAGGTTTTGTCATTTAAGGAGACGTGTTGTCCATTGTGTTCACGCGTTATGAACGAAAATGGACACATGACATGATTGACAAAAGATCCTCATTCTCCATGACCACTGAAGCAAATCAAATAGGGTTTTCTGCAAAATGTAGGTAATAAGTTTAAAGTTATCGTTGCAGAAAGTCCCGTTGTAATTAATTTTGGGACATGTTGTAGATATTTGGCCTCATGATTTATTAAATAATTTGGGAAAATATTTACTATGCCGAAACATTTTCAAACAATATACCAAATGATTTTGATGACCTCCGTATTGAATCATTTTCTTCACCAAACAATTTTTGATAAAAAATGGTGGAAACTTCCCAGTGTTTCGAATAAATACAGCCTTCTAATACCCCCGTCACACATAGCTACGCTCTCGCGCCGCTCCTAATCCCCATTCATAAAATTGCTACGCTCCTAATCCCCATTCATAAATTTGGCAGTGGGAGGCGAAGCATTGTCCGAACGATGATTAAATGACGAATGAATGGGAGGATTATCGCACATAGGTGAAAGGATAGCCTCTCATGCATGGACATACAATGGCTCCCTAAACAAAAGAGTAGATCGCCAAAGTCTCACGACCGCTTTCGAGCGCTTTCGACATGTCCAAAGCTTAAAAAGCGGTCGCGGGTCGGTCGTGGGTCTTTTGGCGACCTAGTCTTTTGTTCAGCGAGCTATTGTCTGTGCATTCATGGAAGGATATCTATTGACACATGTGAGATAATCTTCCCATTCAGATCCTCATTGGACAAAAGACATTTTGCAGATACATTCCAGTGATTGTGATCAGCTATTGTCTAGATCGTGGCTAGAGCGTGGCTCTAGTCTGACGCCGCCATTACTTAGCAGCGTATATGGTTTACTACGATTTGAGCATGGTTGAGTCATAACTACTAGTTTTTAATTATATAGTGCAAGTTTTAGTTTCTAAAATCCAGTTTGACCTCAACTGTATTATTATAATTATCAAACATTAAAGGGACTTAGTAACATTGTCCAAATCCTCAAAATAAAATTTTAATTCTAGCGATTCCCTCATACCTTGTTGTATTCGTATTAACAATAAAATCATGGGACCGGTTTCGGTTTTTCAAATATCCCTTTTGTTACAAAGAAATGTACGATTGAAGTATTCAGATAAGAAAAACTCAGGTGGAGTTTTGAAACCGTGTACAAAGTGAGTGCAGTGAGTCAGTGAATATCACTTAGCATTTTCGCTCATTACTTGGCCATGCAATGTCCATTTGACTTGAAATTTTCACACAATACCCTGTGGACATATGAGATAACAACAATATACATTGCATCAACCCTTCATCAATTTTTGCTCATGTCAACAAAGTTACTAGATCCCTTTAAACCCGACTGTGCACTTACGTTGGATTGTTTATCATGATAATGAACATTTTCGATAACTCAGTTCGTCTTCAAAATGGGAGAGATCGCAATGAGGGTCGAGTAGAGGTATATTACAACGGAACCTGGGGAACTGTCTGCGATGACCTCTGGGATATCCAGGATGCAAACGTCGTCTGCAGAAGTCTTGGTTTCCCAGCTGCCGAGGCTGCACTGAGTAGCACAGCATTTGGCCAAGGCACAGGAAACATTGTACTGGATGATGTTCGTTGTACCGGGACAGAGTCGGACATCTTTGATTGTGCCCACAACGGTATTGGAGTCGAAAACTGTGGTCACCATGAAGATGCAGGTGTCAGATGTTTACATTCAGGTAAAATAAAACAACAAAATAATACAATATCAACATATCAGTTTATGGGTCGTATACAGGTATCCGTTTTCTTTAAGCCGTTAAATCGATCCCTACATACGAATTGCAGCTTGAACTATTCAACTAATTTTTCATAAAACGGTTTTTTACTTGTACAGGGTTATCAAGCCAATGATACACTCTAAATACATTGTCTACATTTTATCAAAATATTAACTGGGATATCCAGGATGCGAACGTTGTCTGCAGAAGTCTTGGTTTCCCAGCTGCACAGACAGCACTGCGTTATGCAGCATTTGGCCAGGGCACAGGAGACATTTTACTGGATAATATTCGTTGTACCGGGACAGAGTCAGCCATCTTCGATTGTCCCCACGGGGGTCTTGATGTTTATAACTGTGGACACTATGACGTTGCAGGTGTCAGATGTTAACATTTAGGTAAAATAACGCAAGAAAAGAAAACAACAAAAACTTACTAGTGTATGTGCCGTATACAGTATCCGTTTCCCATATGCAATTAACAGGGTTCTTGAATACAAAATGAAGTATCAACTATTCAAACTGATGAAATCAAAAATTTACTTTAATTACATTGTTTACATTTTATTGAAATGATCATTTACCACATGCTATTGGAGGATGAATGTTCCTGCTTGTATATCGACCCTTTTCGATTGTTTTTCTTCACCAATGACTGCTCATGATTAAAACCCACTTGTGCAATATCACAAGGCTTACATGGATAGAGGTCTAGGACCAGAAGTGGTGGGAATCTGTGGAAACTTGTGAAGTTAAATTTACTCGGGCGAGTATCTCATAACGCATAATAGCATCTGGCAAAATGTTGCCTTATGTTGAGTCATTATTTGATATTTATACCATTACACAGTACGCCTGCAAGACGGAGAGAGAACCAATGAGGGTCGAGTAGAGGTATATTACAACGGAACCTGGGGAACTGTCTGTGATGATAGCTGGTATATCCAGGATGCAAACGTTGTCTGCAAAAGTCTTGGTTTCCCAGCTGCCGAGGCTGCACTGAGTAGAGCAGCATTTGGCCTAGGCACCGGAGACATTCTACTGGATGATGTTGTCTGCACCGGGACAGAGTCGGCCATCTTGAATTGTTTCCACGGGGGTCTTGGTGTCCATAACTGTGGACACTCTGAGGATGCAGGTGTCAGATGTTTACATTCAGGTACCTTTAAAAACAACTTAAAATAAACAACAGTGAAACGTGTTCAAATCCTAGCGGTGTGAATGGAACTTTCAGCTTATATTTCCGTATTTCACAATGTCAAGGTTCATTTACTACCATATAAACCCTGTTTTGTACTTATTCAGCAATAATCGACCAATATAGATGGTTTCCCCATTACTCTTCCAAAGCTGCTATTTAAAGATTTGAATGAAGATCGAAGTATGATATACCACGCAGCGAGAGCTCTTTGTGTACTTTGACGACTAGTACCAATCGTACCGTATCCAACTCGAAATTGAGCTCTCTGATTGGTCAACACAAGACCTATGGCTCTTTTTCTTTCATCATTGCATGATACACACATCAACACGCACCAATGCACGAACTACATCTATATAGTTATATATCCTCTTCTTCTTCTTCATCATTTTATTTCAATGATAATTGTCCTAATTTAATATCTACTGTATATGTTCCGTGCGCTCACAGCGTGTTCACAGATAATTTGTTTGTGAGGTAATGAAAAACTTAGTGTAATTTTCCTAAATGCAGTTTCTTTGATCAAATCGGTTCCGAAACGGCTGAAACATTAATTAATATATTATATGATTGGAATACAACATGTCCAAAAATTAACTACAACGGGACTTTCTGCAACGATAACTTTAAAGATAGTTGATCAATCAGAATGATATTTCAGGGTATAAAACTATAACCTATTACCTACATCTTGCAGAAAACCCTTTTCGATTTTCTTCAGTGGTCATGGAGAATGAGGATCTTTTGTCAATCATGTCAGATGTCCCTTCCCTCAAGGTTTTGTCATTTAAGGAGACGTGTTGTCCATTGTGTTCACGCGTTATGAACGAAAATGGACACATGACATGATTGACAAAAGATCCTCATTCTCCATGACCACTGAAGCAAATCAAATAGGGTTTTCTGCAAAATGTAGGTAATAAGTTTAAAGTTATCGTTGCAGAAAGTCCCGTTGTAATTAATTTTGGGACATGTTGTAGATATTTGGCCTCATGATTTATTAAATAATTTGGGAAAATATTTACTATGCCGAAACATTTTCAAACAATATACCAAATGATTTTGATGACCTCCGTATTGAATCATTTTCTTCACCAAACAATTTTTGATAAAAAATGGTGGAAACTTCCCAGTGTTTCGAATAAATACAGCCTTCTAATACCCCCGTCACACATAGCTACGCTCTCGCGCCGCTCCTAATCCCCATTCATAAAATTGCTACGCTCCTAATCCCCATTCATAAATTTGGCAGTGGGAGGCGAAGCATTGTCCGAACGATGATTAAATGACGAATGAATGGGAGGATTATCGCACATAGGTGAAAGGATAGCCTCTCATGCATGGACATACAATGGCTCCCTAAACAAAAGAGTAGATCGCCAAAGACTCACGACCGCTTTCGAGCGCTTTCGACATGTCCAAAGCTTAAAAAGCGGTCGCGGGTCGGTCGTGGGTCTTTTGGCGACCTAGTCTTTTGTTCAGCGAGCTATTGTCTGTGCATTCATGGAAGGATATCTATTGACACATGTGAGATAATCTTCCCATTCAGATCCTCATTGGACAAAAGACATTTTGCAGATACATTCCAGTGATTGTGATCAGCTATTGTCTAGATCGTGGCTAGAGCGTGGCTCTAGTCTGACGCCGCCATTACTTAGCAGCGTATATGGTTTACTACGATTTGAGCATGGTTGAGTCATAACTACTAGTTTTTAATTATATAGTGCAAGTTTTAGTTTCTAAAATCCAGTTTGACCTCAACTGTATTATTATAATTATCAAACATTAAAGGGACTTAGTAACATTGTCCAAATCCTCAAAATAAAATTTTAATTCTAGCGATTCCCTCATACCTTGTTGTATTCGTATTAACAATAAAATCATGGGACCGGTTTCGGTTTTTCAAATATCCCTTTTGTTACAAAGAAATGTACGATTGAAGTATTCAGATAAGAAAAACTCAGGTGGAGTTTTGAAACCGTGTACAAAGTGAGTGCAGTGAGTCAGTGAATATCACTTAGCATTTTCGCTCATTACTTGGCCATGCAATGTCCATTTGACTTGAAATTTTCACACAATACCCTGTGGACATATGAGATAACAACAATATACATTGCATCAACCCTTCATCAATTTTTGCTCATGTCAACAAAGTTACTAGATCCCTTTAAACCCGACTGTGCACTTACGTTGGTTTGTTTATCATGATAATGAACATTTTCGATAACTCAGTTCGTCTTCAAAATGGGAGAGATCGCAATGAGGGTCGAGTAGAGGTATATTACAACGGAACCTGGGGAACTGTCTGCGATGACCTCTGGGATATCCAGGATGCAAACGTCGTCTGCAGAAGTCTTGGCTTCCGAGCTGCCGAGGCCGCACTGAGTAGCGCAGCATTCGGCCAAGGCACAGGAAACATTCTACTGTATGATGTTCGTTGTACCGGGACAGAATCGGCCATCTTTGATTGTGCCAACAACGGTATTGGAGTCGAAGACTGTGGTCACCATGAAGATGCAGGTGTCAGATGTTTAAATTCAGGTAAAATAAAACAACAAAATAATACAATATCAACATATCTGTTTATGAGTCGTATACAGTATCCGTTTTCTTTAAGCCGTTACATCGATCCCTACATAAGAATTTCAGCTTGAACTATTCAACTAATTTTTCATAAGACGGTTTTTACTTGTACAGGGTTATTAAGCCAATGATACACTCTAAATAGATTGTCTGCATTTTATCAAAATATTAACTGGGTTATCCAGGATGCGAACGTTGTCTGCAGAAGACTGGGTTTCCCAGCTGCACAGGCCGCACTGCGTTATGCAGCATTTGGCCAAGGCACAGGAGATATTTTACTGGATTATATTCGTTGTACCGGGACAGAGTCATCCATCTTTGATTGTCCCCACGGGGGTCTTGATGTTCATAACTGTTGACACTATGACGTTGCAGGTGTCAGATGTTTACATTTAGGTACAATAACGCAAGAAAAGAAAACAACATAAACTTACTAGTGTATGTGCCGTATACAGTATCCGTTTCCCATATGCAACTAACAGGGTTCTTGAATACGAAATGAAATGTCAACTATTCAAACTGATGAAATCAATGATTCACTTTAATTACATTGTTTACATTTTTATTGAAATGATCATTTACCACATGTTATTAGAGGATGAATGTTCCTGCTTGTATATCGACCCTTTTCGATTGTTTTTCTTCACCAATGACTGCTCATGATTAAAACCCACTTGTGCAATATCACAAGGCTTACATGGATAAAGGTCTAGGACCGAGGTGGTGGAAATCTGTAGAAACTTGTGAAGTTAAATTTACTCGGGCAAGTATCTCATAACGCATATACCATCTGGCAAAATTGTGCCTTATGTTGTGTCATTATTTGATATTTATACCATTACACAGTACGCCTGCAAGACGGGGAGATAATCAATGAGGGTCGATTAGAGGTTTATTACAACGGAGCCTGGGGAACTGTCTGTGATGACCTCTGGGATATCCAGGATGCAAACGTTGTCTGCAGAAGTCTTGGTTTCCCAGCTGCCGAGGCTGCACTTAGTAGCGCAGCATTTGGCCTAGGCACAGGAAACATTCTACTGGATGATGTTCGTTGTACTGGGACAGAGTCGGCCATCTTGGATTGTCTCCACGGGGGTCTCGGTGTCCATAACTGTGGACACTCTGAGGATGCAGGTGTCAGATGTTTACATTCAGGTACCTTTAAAAACAACTTAAAATAAACAACAGTGAAACGTGTTCAAATCCTAGCGGTGTGAATGGAACTTTCAGCTTATATTTCCGTATTTCACAATGTCAAGGTTCATTTACTACCATATAACCCTGTTTTGTACTTATTCAGCAACATTCGGCCAATATAGATGGTTTCCCCATTACTCTTCCAAAACTGCTATTTAAAGATTTTAATGAAGATCGAAAGATGATCTACCACGCAGCGAGAGCTCTTTGTGTACTTTAACGACTAGTACTAATCGTACCGTATCCAACCCGAAATTGAGCTCTCTGATTGGTCAACACAAGACCCATGGCTCTTTTTCTTTCATCATTGCATGATACACACATCAACACGCACCATGCACGAACTACATCTAGTTATATATCCTCTTCTTCTTCTTCATCATTTTATTTCAATGATAATTGTCCTAATTTAATATCTATATCATTGAAAATTCAAACCAGATAATTATATTTATTGTTAAACCGAACCCTCGTTGACTTTCAAATTGGCAAAATTTGGTATGTTTGTGAAGGAAATGTTACTTTTTCTAAGGATATTAACTTAATCCGCGATATAGATGTTGAAATTTGACTTTAAAAGTCTTCGAAAATGGGGCAAAAGAGAGCCGTCTCGTTGACTGAAATTCGCTCAACGATCGGCCTGAAAATCGTGACGTCACCGGTTGAATGGGCCCGGCCGATCAGCTGATCAAGCAAAGCGACGCGCGTGCATTGTATGTACTGCATGTGTTGTGTATATTGCTTTTTGATAACGTACGATCGAGCTCGACAGTTTTATTTCGAGGAAAATGGAGGAAAATACTCTCGAACTGAGTTTCGCAATGGATTTTTCCGAAGAAGATGAAGAAGAGGACAGGAATGATTCATCAGACAGCGACAATGATAACGGGGATTTGGGAGACTTTTGGCGCTAGTTCACTATTGTACCCGCACTCCGGTGTCGGCACGCTACGCTGCCCGTGACGCGCAACTAAATCTTCGACCATTGCTCAAATAATGGTCATGATTTCAAAGTAGCTACACAAAACAGGTAAAAAAGATAACTACTTTGAAATCATGACCATTATTTGAGCAATTTTTGAAGATTTAGTTGATTTTGGGTACGTTACATTTGTGTTTCGTAGGGTACTCTTCACGAGCGCGGCACGGCCAGCTAGCGGGGTAGCGTGCCGACACCGGAGTGCGGGTTTCAATGCGCCCTTTCCCCCAGCATTTTTCCCGGCAAACTAGTGCATGGACATGGTGCAATTCGCTATACAATTGCCGCAGCCATACGCCAGATCAACAAATCTATCACTTTCATGGCCTCTTCGACATTATTATTGTTATTTTTCACTGTCGGCTTAGAATGCCGACAGAGAAAAATACAATATAATGTCAAAGTCAAAGAGGCCATGAAAGTGATAGTTTTGTCGATCTACCATACGCCATGCACCTTTTCCCGACTTTGCGACTCGAATTCAACTTTGTCGATACTGGCGAACTCGCGATTTCCACCTCAAAACCATGCCTGAAATCTTCACTTCCTTCAGACATTTCCACCATTCTCCGATTTTGCAGATATCAGGTCGAATCTAACAAGAAAAATGACATTGACAAGGACGGCGTTCTATCGATTGAGCAGGGCAGCATAACCCGCGCGAGCTGGACTGGGGGATCGTTGGGGGAGGCAAAGGGTACTATGGTACTACCGCTCTACCGTCCGCGGCCGCCGTACGCGGGGTGGTTTGGGCCTAGTCAACCTGTGACGTCATCAAATTTCTCTGCACCAAATCGCCGTCAAACGGCGAAAATCGGGGTTCAGAATAAGAGTTTAAATTTGCTTTTAATTGTTTTCTGGGCGGTGTTAGGGCTTCAAAATTAACCTTTTCATGCTCAGTATGTTCTCAGCTTTCAGAAGAGGTACAATATGCATATTATAGGATTTTCATTGAGTTTTCGGTTTAACACAGTTCGTCTTGAAGGTGGGAGTGATGGGTATGAAGGTCGGGTAGAAGTATTCACCAACGGATCCTGGGGGACTGTCTGTGATGATAGATGGGATATCCAGGATGCACACGTTGTCTGCAGAAGTCTTGGTTTCCCAGCTGCCGAAGCCGCACTTGAAGGCGCAGCATTTGGCCAAGGCACAGGAGACATTCTACTGGATGATGTTGGTTGTACCGGGACAGAGTTGGCCATCTTGGATTGTCTCCACGGGGGTCTCGGTGTCCATAACTGTGGACACTCTGAGGATGCAGGTGTCAGATGTTTACATTCAGGTACCTTTAAAAACAACTTAAAATAAACAACAGTGAAACGTTTTCAAATCCTAGCGGTGTGAATGGAACTTTCAGCTTATATTTCCGTATTTCACAATGTCAAGGTTCATTTACTACCATATAAATCCTGTTTTGTACTTATTCAGCAATATTCGGCCAATATAGATGGTTTCCCCATTACTCTTCCAAAGCTGCTATTTAAAGATGTTAAAGAAGATCGAAAGATGATCTACCACGCAGCGAGAGCTCTTTGTGTACTTTGACGACTAGTACTAATCGTACCGTATCCAACCCGAAATTGAGCTCTCTGATTGGTCAACACAAGACACATGGCTCTCTTATTTCATAATTGCATGATACACACATCAATACGCACCAATGCACGAACTACATCTAGTTTATATCCTCTTCTTCTTCTTCTTCTTCATTTTATTTCATTGTATAATTGTCCTAATTTAATATCTATATCATTGAAAATTCAAACCAGATAATTACATTTATTGTTAACACAGTTCGTCTTGAAGGTGGAGGTGATGGGTATGAAGGTCGGGTAGAAGTATTCACCAACGGATCCTTGGGGACTGTCTGTGATGATAGCTGGGATATCCAGGATGCACACGTTGTCTGCAGAAGTCTTGGCTTCCGAGCTGCCGAGGCCGCACTGAGTAGCGCAGCATTCGGCCAAGGCACAGGAAACATTCTACTGTATGATGTTCGTTGTACCGGGACAGAATCGGCCATCTTTGATTGTGCCAACAACGGTATTGGAGTCGAAGACTGTGGTCACCATGAAGATGCAGGTGTCAGATGTTTAAATTCAGGTAAAATAAAACAACAAAATAATACAATATCAACATATCTGTTTATGAGTCGTATACAGTATCCGTTTTCTTTAAGCCGTTACATCGATCCCTACATAAGAATTTCAGCTTGAACTATTCAACTAATTTTTCATAAGACGGTTTTTACTTGTACAGGGTTATTAAGCCAATGATACACTCTAAATAGATTGTCTGCATTTTATCAAAATATTAACTGGGTTATCCAGGATGCGAACGTTGTCTGCAGAAGACTGGGTTTCCCAGCTGCACAGGCCGCACTGCGTTATGCAGCATTTGGCCAAGGCACAGGAGATATTTTACTGGATTATATTCGTTGTACCGGGACAGAGTCATCCATCTTTGATTGTCCCCACGGGGGTCTTGATGTTCATAACTGTTGACACTATGACGTTGCAGGTGTCAGATGTTTACATTTAGGTACAATAACGCAAGAAAAGAAAACAACATAAACTTACTAGTGTATGTGCCGTATACAGTATCCGTTTCCCATATGCAACTAACAGGGTTCTTGAATACGAAATGAAATGTCAACTATTCAAACTGATGAAATCAATGATTCACTTTAATTACATTGTTTACATTTTTATTGAAATGATCATTTACCACATGTTATTAGAGGATGAATGTTCCTGCTTGTATATCGACCCTTTTCGATTGTTTTTCTTCACCAATGACTGCTCATGATTAAAACCCACTTGTGCAATATCACAAGGCTTACATGGATAAAGGTCTAGGACCGAGGTGGTGGAAATCTGTAGAAACTTGTGAAGTTAAATTTACTCGGGCAAGTATCTCATAACGCATATACCATCTGGCAAAATTGTGCCTTATGTTGTGTCATTATTTGATATTTATACCATTACACAGTACGCCTGCAAGACGGGGAGATAATCAATGAGGGTCGATTAGAGGTTTATTACAACGGAGCCTGGGGAACTGTCTGTGATGACCTCTGGGATATCCAGGATGCAAACGTTGTCTGCAGAAGTCTTGGTTTCCCAGCTGCCGAGGCTGCACTTAGTAGCGCAGCATTTGGCCTAGGCACAGGAAACATTCTACTGGATGATGTTCGTTGTACTGGGACAGAGTCGGCCATCTTGGATTGTCTCCACGGGGGTCTCGGTGTCCATAACTGTGGACACTCTGAGGATGCAGGTGTCAGATGTTTACATTCAGGTACCTTTAAAAACAACTTAAAATAAACAACAGTGAAACGTGTTCAAATCCTAGCGGTGTGAATGGAACTTTCAGCTTATATTTCCGTATTTCACAATGTCAAGGATCATTTACTACCATATAACCCTGTTTTGTACTTATTCAGCAACATTCGGCCAATATAGATGGTTTCCCCATTACTCTTCCAAAACTGCTATTTAAAGATTTTAATGAAGATCGAAAGATGATCTACCACGCAGCGAGAGCTCTTTGTGTACTTTAACGACTAGTACTAATCGTACCGTATCCAACCCGAAATTGAGCTCTCTGATTGGTCAACACAAGACCCATGGCTCTTTTTCTTTCATCATTGCATGATACACACATCAACACGCACCATGCACGAACTACATCTAGTTATATATCCTCTTCTTCTTCTTCATCATTTTATTTCAATGATAATTGTCCTAATTTAATATCTATATCATTGAAAATTCAAACCAGATAATTATATTTATTGTTAAACCGAACCCTCGTTGACTTTCAAATTGGCAAAATTTGGTATGTTTGTGAAGGAAATGTTACTTTTTCTAAGGATATTAACTTAATCCGCGATATAGATGTTGAAATTTGACTTTAAAAGTCTTCGAAAATGGGGCAAAAGAGAGCCGTCTCGTTGACTGAAATTCGCTCAACGATCGGCCTGAAAATCGTGACGTCACCGGTTGAATGGGCCCGGCCGATCAGCTGATCAAGCAAAGCGACGCGCGTGCATTGTATGTACTGCATGTGTTGTGTATATTGCTTTTTGATAACGTACGATCGAGCTCGACAGTTTTATTTCGAGGAAAATGGAGGAAAATACTCTCGAACTGAGTTTCGCAATGGATTTTTCCGAAGAAGATGAAGAAGAGGACAGGAATGATTCATCAGACAGCGACAATGATAACGGGGATTTGGGAGACTTTTGGCGCTAGTTCACTATTGTACCCGCACTCCGGTGTCGGCACGCTACGCTGCCCGTGACGCGCAACTAAATCTTCGACCATTGCTCAAATAATGGTCATGATTTCAAAGTAGCTACACAAAACAGGTAAAAAAGATAACTACTTTGAAATCATGACCATTATTTGAGCAATTGTTGAAGATTTAGTTGATTTTGGGTACGTTACATTTGTGTTTCGTAGGGTACTCTTCACGAGCGCGGCACGGCCAGCTAGCGGGGTAGCGTGCCGACACCGGAGTGCGGGTTTCAATGCGCCCTTTCCCCCAGCATTTTTCCCGGCAAACTAGTGCATGGACATGGTGCAATTCGCTATACAATTGCCGCAGCCATACGCCAGATCAACAAATCTATCACTTTCATGGCCTCTTCGACATTATTATTGTTATTTTTCACTGTCGGCTTAGAATGCCGACAGAGAAAAATACAATATAATGTCAAAGTCAAAGAGGCCATGAAAGTGATAGTTTTGTCGATCTACCATACGCCATGCACCTTTTCCCGACTTTGCGACTCGAATTCAACTTTGTCGATACTGGCGAACTCGCGATTTCCACCTCAAAACCATGCCTGAAATCTTCACTTCCTTCAGACATTTCCACCATTCTCCGATTTTGCAGATATCAGGTCGAATCTAACAAGAAAAATGACATTGACAAGGACGGCGTTCTATCGATTGAGCAGGGCAGCATAACCCGCGCGAGCTGGACTGGGGGATCGTTGGGGGAGGCAAAGGGTACTATGGTACTACCGCTCTACCGTCCGCGGCCGCCGTACGCGGGGTGGTTTGGGCCTAGTCAACCTGTGACGTCATCAAATTTCTCTGCACCAAATCGCCGTCAAACGGCGAAAATCGGGGTTCAGAATAAGAGTTTAAATTTGCTTTTAATTGTTTTCTGGGCGGTGTTAGGGCTTCAAAATTAACCTTTTCATGCTCAGTATGTTCTCAGCTTTCAGAAGAGGTACAATATGCATATTATAGGATTTTCATTGAGTTTTCGGTTTAACACAGTTCGTCTTGAAGGTGGGAGTGATGGGTATGAAGGTCGGGTAGAAGTATTCACCAACGGATCCTGGGGGACTGTCTGTGATGATAGATGGGATATCCAGGATGCACACGTTGTCTGCAGAAGTCTTGGTTTCCCAGCTGCCGAAGCCGCACTTGAAGGCGCAGCATTTGGCCAAGGCACAGGAGACATTCTACTGGATGATGTTGGTTGTACCGGGACAGAGTTGGCCATCTTGGATTGTCTCCACGGGGGTCTCGGTGTCCATAACTGTGGACACTCTGAGGATGCAGGTGTCAGATGTTTACATTCAGGTACCTTTAAAAACAACTTAAAATAAACAACAGTGAAACGTGTTCTAATCCTAGCTGTGTGAATGGAACTTTCAGCTTATATTTCCATATTTCACAATGTCGAGGTTCATTTACTACCATATAAACCCTGTTTTGTACTTATTCAGCAACATTCGGCCAATATAGATGGTTTCCCCATTACTCTTCCAAAGCTGCTATTTAAAGATGTTAAAGAAGATCGAAAGATGATCTACCACGCAGCGAGAGCTCTTTGTGTACTTTGACGACTAGTACTAATTGTACCGTATCCAACCCGAAATTGAGCTCTCTGATTGGTCAACACAAGACCTACGGCTCTTTTTCTTTCATCATTGCATGATACACACATCAACACGCACCAATGCACGAACTACATCTAGTTATATATCCTCTTCTTCTTCTTCATTTTATTTTATTGTATAATTGTCCTAATTTAATATCTATATCATTGAAAATTCAAACCAGATAATTACATTTATTGTTAACACAGTTCGTCTTGAAGGTGGGAGTGATGGGTATGAAGGTCGGGTAGAAGTATTCTCCAACGGATCCTGGGGGACTGTCTGTGATGATAGCTGGGATATCCAGGATGCACACGTTGTCTGCAGAAGTCTTGGTTTCCCAGCTGCGGAAGCCGCACTTGAAGGCGCAGCATTTGGCCAAGGCACAGGAGACATTATACTGGATGATGTTGGTTGTACTGGGACAGAGTCATCCATCTTTGATTGTCCACACATTGGTCTAGGAAACCATGACTGCGATCACCAGGATGATGCAAGTGTTCGCTGTATACGGGGTAAGTTGAATAAAATGCAAACAAAAGCCTCCTGAAGTCTCCTCAGCAATCTCAATATGATCTCATAGAGGATTCCGTGATTGACGGAGGTACGTGCATGTTTTCACAAAGCCAACTGTTATGCCTTCATCTTTTGACATGAATGTGTCAGTATTATTAAGGATTTATTCCTATGAAACAGACAATCCAAACTGTACTAAATTGCTGATCAGAGGAATGGAATACGGTGGATCGGCCAATAATAAAGGATTTTAGTTGTTTTGTTCTGTTTTATTTTGAAAATTTTGAAAAAACATAATTGTCTTAT
>JBAMJV010007588.1:0-62922 GCA_037951105.1 Echinarachnius parma
GTCGGAAATTGACATTTGCCCGACATCACAAAATTGATGTTGGGACAATGTTAGGGCTAGCGGACATTTTAACTTTGGGCCGACGTCAGAACTTGATGTTCTCCTCAACGTCAGGAATCGATGTTGGGCCTACGTTAGAACTGACATTGGGCCATTGTCAATAATTGATGTTGGGCCGAAATCGCTAAATGACGTTGGGGCCAGCATTAAAAAAAGACATCGAGCTGATGTTGGGCTGGCGGACATTTTCACGTCTCGGTGACGTCGCATGTCGCATGTTGGCCCAACGTCCCCTTACAACGAAAAATGACATCGGCCCAACGTTGGCACGACGTGAGGTTGCTAGCTGGGGTTGTATACAGAGTATGGAACCTAGACTAGACGATCGTTGCCCGAGACACCACTGGTTTAGATGGTTTAGAAAGGTGGACCTTTCTGAATTGAGATGGGGGGCGTATGCACCCAACGCACTCCCCCCCCCCCCACCCCCATGCTACCCCATGAAAAATCCACATCACCACCAGGTATAGCATAATGGCAGGTTCGCCAACTTTGAGCAAGCCTAACCCGAAGGAACTAAGTGGCTGAGCGGGGGGAGAGTGTGTCCCCGCTCCTACGGTAGGGGAGCTTTTGAATTGTTTGGACTTTAGTTGAAAAGACATTTACGATTGAAGTGTTCAGATTTCAGCTAGCTACAGTATATACTTGGAAACTATCCTATATTATACCAACATTCGTGGAGGTTGCGATCGAACGGGCGCCTGATTACCTGATTATCTGCTGGTGAATATACATGGATATCGTGGTTTGATGTAAATTGGATTGAGTTTGCTACTTAGCTCTCCGAGGAGATGAGAAGGTGCACAATGAAATTATGTGGATCTAAAATGTGTCTAAACAAACAGGGTTAATATAAGTGCCGTTAGACGCTAGTATGACAGACAGGGGCGGATCCAGGAATTTCAAAAAGGGGGGGCACAAAATGAACAATCTATTGTGAAATGTGGAGATGATAAGGCGAGGGAGCGGAGCGAAAAAAGCCCGAGCGAGCGAAGCGAATGAGGGGGGGGGGGGGGGGGGGGGGTGTGGGAGGGGGGTGTTCCTCCCTCCCACAGTAGGGAGCTTTTGCACTTTTTAGCTTAAAATGATGCAATCTGGTGCATACTGTAGAGGGTATTCTAACTCATATTGCAGCAAGCATTTATGTGTTCAATTTGATCAGTGGCGTAACCAGCCTTTCGGTATGGAGCGGGGGGGGGGGGGGGGGGGGGGGCAAGACCTTCAAATGTACCAAGAAATTACACTAAAATGTTTTAAACTTGATATATTTCTGACACGATCATGTGGTATTACAGAAGCACATTCACATATCAAATAACTATTGCAGGCTAGAGAAAAATATGGCGATATAAAAATTCAAATCTTGTGATAACTCGAATATATTTCAAACTTGAAATAATGTTTGTAATAGTATGAGTATGTCATTACAGAAGCAAAATAAAAATCCTGATCTTCATTCAATTTCGTTCTAAATTGCGTGCTGTTAATGAACATTTGAGTGCTATTTGACGAAATTGGCCGGGAAAACCTATACAAACTGTTGAAATGAATGAGATTACATGTATTTCATTATCATATTATGCAAATCACTGCGATTTACATGCACAATGTGTACTTTCATGCTTATGGGAGTATACTGTATGTCTTTGAAACAGCACAGTAGTATGTGAAACGTCACTATGGATAAATACAAATAAAGAACAAATGCACAAATGATTTAAAAAAAGGAACATTTATATACCAGACCAATTAGAATGCTTAATGTGCGAGTAAAAAAACAAGTAAAAAGCCTGTTATTATTTAAAAAGAGCCGTTACAATTCAAGATGGCGCTCTCTAAAAGCGCATTGGTTTCAATTAATTTTTATAAAAAATTGTGCATGTGACGTTTGGATAAAATTATGATTAAATAAAGAGATCATCAACAACTATCAACAACTTCTTTTGCAAATATTTGAAAGGTGTAAGCATTTAAAATTTGTTTTCAACGACAAGTTCAACACTTTTAAATTATTGTGGGAACCCACAATAATTACAAATGGTTATATTTTTGGATATTTCAGCTCTTTCGGAACCGGTTTTGATAAAATATATTTTATTTTGTCACTAAAAGTGTACACTCTTGCAAATTTGACACTCAGTTTGTCATTACCTCACAATACAATTATTTCTTGTAGCGCCCTCTTTACAAAAAATCAACTATCTCTTTAATAAGTCGTGTAGTCATGGTAGTATGCGCTAACTTGGTTGGGAGGGGACATGCCACTTATGAGGGCACACTGTTTCTTCTGGGGTGTTTCACACATATTTAAAGTTGAACTTAACCTCTAACTTATGCTAACAATTATGGAAAGTCGTTAGTCGAGATAAACACGTTGATAAACTAGTATATTAAAAAGGAACATATATTTCATGTTCTAGATGTCAAATTTTCGGCAGTTTCAATTAATATGCATCTTTGCTTTCAAATGTTTTTTTGTCCGGGGCTACGCACGGCCTACTGTATTATTAATTTTAAGTTAGAATTAAAGAAATGGGCTGTGCGAAACAACACGTGGTATTTCTTGTTGACCCGTTTCTATCACAGGGAATGAGCCACCGCCTTCTTGGCCGGAAAGTGGGCAGATAGCCTTCCAGGACATCAGCGTGCGGTATGCTCCAGAGCTCGATCCTGTGCTCAATGGCATTACGTTAACAGTCCCAAAGGGGGAAAAGGTATGTTAGAAAGCTATCTTCGCTACAGTAATCTATATATATATATATATATATATATATATACTAATGCCATATTCCTTTATTACCGCGAAACATGTACAAAGCATGTTTACTTTGTATAACTCATACTTAATATATTTCCTTATATCCATATAAATATGAGCCACATTAATTGTTAGAATGATTATTAACCGATTTCTTTTAAAGTTGTCTATCCTCTCTGTTCAGTAGGCTCATTTTGGCTACCAAGGTTATTTTAGTCGATGGAGCGGTAATACTATAGATGTCCAATGTCTTTATTCATGTTTTTACCGCGAAACATGTATATAGTGCATGTTTTCTTTGTATAACTTATATTTTCCGTATATCCATATAAGTATGAGCCACATTAATTGATATAATCATTTCATCAATGCATATGTGGTTAAGATAATTTAGTTAAATTTGGACGTTGATAGATTTTCGTATACGTTTATTGATATTTATGTTCCGTAATGCTGCATCTTCTGGAGCCAGTGTGTGAGGGTTCTTATGCCCTAGGGCAACAGTAATGTACTTTACTTTTGTGAACCCTGGCCCACACACTGCTCCTCACTATTTTCTTTGTCTATTTTCTTCAGTCTTGTAACTTGTATTTTTTGTATGTGCATTTTTGTATTATGTGCATATATAGTTGTGTTGTATTTTACATTGTATAATGCTTTTTGGTCGAATAAATAATAATAATAATAATAATAATAATAACAATAATGTACATTAATATATTTGAAAAGAGTGATAATTATAGTCTTGAAGGTGAGCTGCAGAGATCTCCCTTAGAATCTCGAAGTTCTTAAACACGTTGATTATAGGATTAGCGTTACGGGTGTCGTTGTTTGTTTGTTTGTGTTTTTGTTTTGCTTTCAAGAACAGCCCCATACTTAACCCAAACCTTACCATATTATTCCCATTTAACGCGCCTATATTGCTTCAATTGACTGTGATGGGACATTGGGGCGTGCCACGTATCGAGTTCTCGTTAAAAAGAAGTATATATCGATATTGTACAGTTGTTAACTGGTGGTGGAAGGAATATCACGGAATGTTCCAATCCGAGGAATTTTAAATAATAATAATAATAATAATGGTGGCTACTTATATATAGCGCATGTTCCGTCTTTCGACGCTATTAAGGGAAGATTATAAGTCCCGAGACGTAGTCGAGGGACTTATTTTCTTCACGAAATAGCATTTTAAATCCCGAGGGAACATTCCATGATTTTTCTGACAATACAGTTAACATCCGTTATATCATCTGGCTAAATCCGGGGGCTATAATTATACACATTCATGCACTGAAATCAGTCAAAAACAACATACGTGTACCTTTGGTTCTCATTGTGACGTCATAATACAATGCGCCATGCGGTGAATAGTGCATCTGCCATGACTTGTAATTATATAAAATTATCATGGCAATCACGTGACTGTGTTTAGCCAATCAATGACGCGTATTTTACTAAGTCAGATGATATAACCGAATGTCACATTGAGGGGTTCTACTCTGTTCCAGCTAACATGTTGTTGCTTAAAACATATGAGGTTGCTTAGAAATTATTTTTCTTGTTTATGACAACATTTCTGAAGAGCACAGTTACATATTTTATTTTGTTTACAAATAATAATTATTATCGATTTTATGTTTCATTTCAGCTTGGTATTTGTGGAAGAACAGGAAGCGGCAAATCATCGCTGACATTAGCTCTGCTACGCATGATCGATATCTTCAAAGGTATACAGATCAGTTAATATTCAATATTCGCAATTAGAATTTGGTTTATTCTGTTTACATCTTGCTCACTCATTTGTATGCATTCTCTGTTTCGAGTAGCAATTTCCGACAGTACGCCTCTTTTATTTATTGACTACGATTTACTCAATTTGTTTGGAAATTTACAAATTCCAATGGCTGGAATCGCCATTTTCTATTTCAGAATTCGTTTCAATCTGTCAATACCCAAGACATGCAAAATGCACTCTTGGATTTGTAAACTAATGCATTATATTCGGTATTTGTTTAATAGGACGAATCCTCATCGACGGAATCGACATATCTACTGTTCCTCTCCTGACCCTCCGCCAGAGGATCTCAATCATTCCACAAGATGCTTTCCTCTTCACTGGATCCATCAGGTAACATCACTTGGTGTGCACGTGTGTGTGTGTGTGTGTGTGTGTGTGTGTGTGTGTGTGTGTGTGTGTGTGTGTGTGTGTGTGTGTGTGTGTGTGTGTGTGTGTGTGCGTGTGTGTGTGTGTGTAAAATGGGAAAGATAGGATTACATTTTTGTTTATAATTTTTTTTGTTTTTTTAATCAAAATGTGAGCGGATTTCCACTGACATGACTGAGTGAGTAGTGTTTGAAGCGTGTGCGTGTGGATGTGGGTGTGCTGGGAGTGGGTGTGAGGGAGGAGCAAATTTTTGTTCCTGTTATCAAAAATAAAAAAGTGTGTGAGGAAGCTACATGATGTATATATGCCTTCGGTCGTTCATGACTGGTTAGTAGAGCAGATAAGTGTAATAATCGTTCAAAGTTTGATACAAGCAAGAGCCTTGGTATGTAGGCTACCATAGGGACACTTTTCAGGAAAAAAACATTTAGCCACGCGAAAATCCAAGATGGCGGCCATTTTCCAAGATGGCCGCCAAAAAGCTACTTTTTGATATAAAAATTGACTGGGTTGGCCGATTTTAGTAATCTTGGTGTCGGGTTATATGTTCATTGACATGCTGAACACAATGGTGATACATACAGACTCATATGATGGCCAAAATCCAAGATGGCCGCCATTTTCCAAGATGGCCCAAAAGAGCTACTTTTTGATATAAAAATGTACTAAGTTGGCCGATTTTAATAATCTTGGTGTCGTTTTATATGTTTATTGACATGCTGAACACACTGGTGATACATACGGACTCATACGATGGCCAAAATCCAAGATGGCTGCCACTTTCCAAGATGACCGCCAAGGCAAATTTTGTTCATAAAAGTTGACCGATTTTGCCGATTTTTATTATGATCTTGATGTCGATTCACATGTGACCTGATATGTTGAAGACGATTATGATACATACAGACATATATAATGGCGAAAATCCAACATGACGACCATTTTTCAAGACGGTTGCCAAAAAGCATGTTACATTTGTTTCCAAAAACTGACTGAGTTGGTTGATTCTAATAATCTTTGTACTGATTAAAAGGTTGTTTGATGAGCTGAAAAGTATGTTCATACAAATGGATCTAAATAATGGTAAAAATCGAACATGGCGGCCATTTTCCAAGATGGCGTAGGAGGGATTAGCCATCCCTCCCTAAGGAAATCATGATTTCACTTGTTCATGTTTTGGCTAAGGCTGCTACCTTATAGGAAATATTGCCCTAAAAGTTTGTTTGCCACCCCTCTCATCATTGGCAGTCATTTACTTATGCCTCTGAACTTTTGAGGTGATTGAGTGACAATAAATGTACGATTTAAATCATTATGAACGCGATATCTTTGCTATCCCGTGCATCGTCCTATCCCCCTATCCACCTTCCCAACCCCCATTAGGCTCATAGCCTGAGACTGGCAACGACATGGTCCTTTTTACGATATATACCAAAATAATATCTTGTAAGAGTTTGGTCACCGTCTGTTATTTGCTTCTCTGTAATGATTCATTTTGGGCTGTAAGTATATTTGATTATACATTGACTCGGACACTATAGTCACCCAGCTATCACCTATATGGATACAAGTACGTCAGTCTTTAAAACATGGAATAAACCACTCCCGTCAGGCTCATCATTTCCTTGTGTATGATGACCATTCGGGTGCGGTTCGTTATTCCGAAGGTTCGTTATTCCGAAGGTTCGTTATTCCGAAGGTTCGTTATTCCGAACACGCAAATTTCCTATACCTGAGTGTTCGTTAATCCGAAAATGAAATAGGGTTCGTTAATCCGAACATTTGTTGCATTATTCCGAAGGTTCGTTATTCCGAAGGTTCGTTATTCCGAAGGTTCGTTATTCCGAAGGTTCGTTATTCCGAAGGTTCGCTATTCCTAAAATGAAATCGGGTTCGTTATTCCGAAGGTTCGTTATTCCGAAGGTGCGTTATTCCGAGGGTTCGTTATTCCGAAGGTTCGCTATTCCTAAAATGAAATCGGGTTCGTTAATCCGAAAATGAATTTGGGTTTGTTATAATGCTATAATTTCATATAAAGAGATAAAATAAACTTAAATGTTTGATTGGTCTGGCCAAGGGAGGGAAAGGGGGAGGGGTATGATTAATGCAGGCTGTAAATTAAATAAACAAAACACAAACTATAGTATTATAATGGAATGGTTCAAAGGCATGGCTAGGGGGATGGATATGCAGACAGCATGTTATTTATATCTATCATACGTCCTAGACAATAGCTATATCTAATACATCTTATGGAAATCTATGTTTCGAAACTTTTAGGATATAAAGACTGTTGCCCTTTACTTGTAATAGTAATTTTTGGGACCATGGTTCCCTGAAAAGATGAAGGCTGACATCATCAAAAGGAGGAGCGGTGTGACCAGTGTCGGTGTCCATCTATACAATGTGGCATATCGAATAGGGTAAATGTGTGATACTGTGATAATATCATACCCCTATGACCCAAAGCTGATGATAAGGAAGCTGCAAAAATCTCTACAGTTTTGTTTGGTATATAGAGCGGTCCATGGCGTACCCAGTATTAAGCCATATTCCAACTGAGAAGGGGTCGGAAAGTTTAATTTGAGCATGAGAATTGATCTGGGTGTATTAAATGCTGTTGGATGCATACTGTACATGAACTCCCAATACATTGTTAATGATTAAAATCGTCTTCTTCTCTTAATAAACATGTTAGGCATATATTCAGGGGTCCAAGGGCTTGGACGGTCCAGGATGAGGTAAAAAGATCGTCACGGGATGGGAAATATCAATAAAGGAGCAGCCTGTCCAAACAAATCAAGAATATATACAGGAAGGGGGGGGGGGGGGGTCTCAAATTATTTTTTGACGGGGGTGAGCCTCACGGAATTCTGATGTGGGGATCTTAAAAGCTGACTACAAGCATCAAATATAGGGTCTTTGGATCTACAAAAACCCAGAAACGGGAGTTAAGGGATTTTAAGGAGCATACTAAAACTACAAAATACATGGACTTGGAGCTACCAAAGACCTACGGAAACCCTCAAAATTGGTGGTCCAAGGAGCTGACTAGAAGAAGAATATAGACTTGGCGCTACTCAACTACCTGGCCAAGTGATTCCTGGGGTCTATGGAGTGGCAATTTTGGAAAATCGGGTATCTTGAGAGTGTCAATCGGGTGTGAAAGCGGGGAGGGGGGGGGGGGGGGGGGGTTGTAAGCGGCACATACCCGTCTTACATTATACATGAGTGCCCCCTGGGTTATATAGCCCTATATCCCTTAGCTATGCCATTGTTAAGGTCTTTGTGTAACACAAATGTTTTCAGCACATCAAGAAACATATCAGGTCACGTATGAGAAAAAAAATTAGCCTTGGCGGTCATCTTTGAAAGTGGAAGCCATCTTGGATTTTCGCCATTACATTGGTCCGTGTGTATTACAATCGCTTTTGATATTATCAATTAACATTTAGGTCAACACAAAGATTATCCAAACCGGCCAACTCAGTCAATTTTAAAAATAAAAAGAAGCTATTTGGGGCCATCTGAAAAAATGGCGGCCATCTTGGATTTTGGCCATCATATGAATCTGTATGTATCACCATTGTGTTCAGCATGTCAATAAGCATATACAACGACACCAAGATTATTAAAATCGGCCAACTCAGTCAATTTTTATATAAAAAAGTAGCTTTTTGGGGCCATCTGGGAAAATGGCGGCCATCTTGGATTTTGGCCATCACATGGGTCCGTATGTATTACCATCGTGTTCAGCATGTCAGTTAACATATAAAACGACACCAAGATTACTAAAAATCGGCCAACCCAGTCAATTTTTATATCAAAAAGTTGCTTTTTGGCGGCCATTTTGGAAAATGGCCGCCATCTTGGATTTTCGCTTGGCTAAATGTTTTTTTCTAAAAAGTGTCCCTAAGGTAGTCTGCATACCAAGTATGTTGCTTGTATCAAACTTTGAACGATTTCCATGATATTTTACACTTATCTGCTCTACTAGGTGGAGTGTGTATATTGAGTCATGAGTGTATCTTTCCCTGTTCCTCAATTATGAGAGGCATTTTGTATGGAGCGCTCTCTGGGCACGATTGCATTTGTATATATATGTAAATGTGTACGTGTTTGTGTATCTATATGTCATGTGTGTGTGTAAATGCGTATGTTTGTCGTTTGGGGTTGTTTATTTGTAATTGTGTGGTTTGTCACCCGATTCACAAAAAGCACACAGTAAGCCACCGTAAAAGAAGACAAAAGGCACACGGTAAATACTGAAGGGATGACATCTTCTGTAATCTGATGGACACGGTGGGATACCGTCCCCTTCCATAATCTTCCAACCATGCCGACTGCATTATAACGTACTGTAAATCTGTACAGTGATCCTATCTTGATAGTCTATTTTCAGACCCGTTTATGAATAATTAATGCACTGCATGAGCAATTGACCACATTCCTCACAAATGGACAAATAAGATTAATTGTTGCAAATTAAAAGAGACAAGCTTAAATTAGACTATATGTACTTGCCTACAAAATTTATGATTCCAGCCTATAGGTGTAGAGGATTAGACAGGGGTTGAAGGGAACATGTACCCTGATAATTCTTATATGAAATATTATGATTAGGATAATTTGTTGTGACATTATAGGTGTGCATTGGCTTTTGGAATATGAAATAATGAAACACGAAACAAATTCATAGGCTATAACAATATGTAATTACTTTTGAAACCTTAAATGTGTCCCACATGATAAAATTAGGAACATGTTAGGTGTGTTTATCTTTATATTCTCTAAATCAATTTTCCGGGTAAAAGCTAAAAAAAAGACCAGACCAGACCTTTTCCTTCCCCACCTCCTTCCCTCCTCTCCCCATCCACACATACACACACACACACACACGCACACACACACACACACACACACACACACACACACACACACACACACACACACACACACACACACACACACACACACACTCCCTTTTCCTTCCCCACCTCCTCTCTTTTTTTAAAGATACATGTAATTATTTAAAAATCAGGACATCAAATTTTCAAAAAACTGCAGTTGGCTGGTAATGTTCCATGAACACATATCTAAAAACTTCGGTACAACAACAAAAAGTAGGGCTTGCTCCGATTTCGAATTTTAAAAAAAATGTAAAACTAAGAAGACATCTTCGTGAGCATTCTCTCTAAATTTCAGACATTTCCGATCATTTTTTAATCAGTTTTGACCATTTTCTGAATTATCAATTTTTGAAAATTGTCAAAATTGTCAAAAAAAATCACGAAATATCTTGTTTCTGGAATTTCTCAAGAACCAAATGACCAATCGTCACAAAACTTTTGCGTCTATACGAATGAAGGCGGATGCATGTGCTCCACGTTAAGTTATTTTCTCAGTCAATTACTTGAATTATGTCATTAATTCTACATATTTCCGTTAATTATGAGTTGCTGGTCATTTCTATATGTCTCATTTAGTGACTTCTTCATTTTCAAGAAAGACATTTACAAGCTAAGACAGGGTATTTTTCACGCTAATTTTAATGTTGAGAAGCATTTCAAAGTTACGTCGTAGCGGGAGTATTCAATATTCATCCGCGCAACGCAATTAACATTGTTTTCTATGAAGCATGATATCCTCTTAACCACTGGCAATCACAGCAAACTTACAAGCCGCCGCGATGATAAACTAGTACAAAGCTAGCCAATTAATATTATAGTTAGCTACACCACTCACACAAACTATTTTATACATGATCGGGTAATATTAGTGTGATCTTTTCTGACAGATTGACAGTTTGAGGACACGTTCGCATCAACCAATCACAGTAGAGAAATCAGCCACGCCCACTACATGCCTGACGATTGACGTAAATATTTATCTATCACCCTTGATGTCCAGAAAATGTTCATCTTTTTGAAAGGTCTTTTCTCAATATAGGCCTACGAGCATAAACAAAAGAATAATAAAATATTTATGTATATAACAAGCGATTGGAATTGATGCGTGTTACTAATGACTAAATTGTGTGGTCTTTGTGTTAAATTGATCGACGAAAGACGAAATTGAAGTTAGGATTTCCGCTCTGGTGGTTCCTCGGGACGAATTTGAATTACAAATTAATGAAATTGAATGACAAAAGTGTTAAAATGAATGGGAAAACCTATATTAAAAAGCCTTTTTTGTTTTCATTGATATTTTTTTCTTCTTTCCTTACATACAAACAATAACAAAGTATTGAACACATAACTTTTTTTAATCAGCAGATCAACATAAAAATAATATTATTATACAGCGTTTGATTTTACATTCAGATCAAATACACTTTTACATAATAATTGTAACATTTCAATTATTACAAAATAATTGACAATAATAAACATCAGCATGAATGAAGAATTACAATTTAAAACACTTTCAATTTAAATACAATTTTCCATTTATAATTATTTATATTATTTCATAATTACAATTTAATTACAATAAAATTAACAACACTATATACGAATGAGTGAACAATGAACAATACGTTAGTCAGGTGCTATAAGCTTGCAAGATTTTATCATTCTAAACGATTATTTTGTTCATACAAAATTATGCATGACTGTGATGTTTGTTGAAATAATTATGATTAGAGAAATCATCAACAAAAAACATATTTTGAACATTTTATGAAAAGGCCTAGGCATTTTTCATTTTTTAAAAATCTTTGAATACATAAAATTATGTGGGCGCCGTAATTATTTATTCCGATCGGATACATTCAGTTTACACCAATTATCTTGAGATCAGCGGATTGTCCTATACTAGAGCTAGTCCTGCGCTAGGCCTAGGTGAAGCCAACCCCGCGCCACCGCCCTCCGTTTCTCCCCTCTTTCTACCCCCCCCCCCCCCCCCCCCCGGCCCCCCCCCCCCCCCCCCCAACCTGCACGCCGGCCGCGCGCGAGCGCGCGCGCAGACAAGCTCTAGCATATAGCTGCATATAGCGCATGGAAGCGCGCGCGCGCAGCTAGTGTACGGCTGGTGTACCGTACCGCACGCACGCACACGTAACACCTATCGATAATTTGTCAAGAGGTCTGTAACCCAGATGATGAGCTATGCCTGATATTATCATGCCTGCTTTCCGAATCTTGATCCTTATGTTATCGAGTCTGTTTTGAAAAACAGGTGGCATGCACGCGCGGCCGGCCGGTACGTATCGCGGGCGTAATATATGCCGTAATACGTGCGCGCAGTATACTCCCTGATTGTACGTACCTAGTATCCATCCCCTCAGACGGTACTTTACTGAGTACCTCGTCACCCAGGTGATAGGTGACAACATCTAAACAATATATTACCGTGTACTTTTTGTCACTTTTTACCATTCTTAACTGTGTGCCTTCTGTGTAATAGGTACGTATCGCGGGCGTAATATATGTACTTTACTGAGTACCTCGTCACCCAGGTGATAGGTGACAACATCTAAACAATATATTACCGTGTACTTTTTGTCACTTTTTACCATTCTTAACTGTGTGCCTTCTGTGTAATAGGTACG
Source organism: Echinarachnius parma (assembly GCA_037951105.1). NCBI lineage: Eukaryota > Metazoa > Echinodermata > Echinoidea > Clypeasteroida > Echinarachniidae > Echinarachnius > Echinarachnius parma. The sequence continues at coordinate 12,535 of JBAMJV010007588.1, forward strand.
TATCGCGGGCGTAATATATGTACTTTACTGAGTACCTCGTCACCCAGGTGATAGGTGACAACATCTAAACAATATATTACCGTGTACTTTTTGTCACTTTTTACCATTCTTAACTGTGTGCCTTCTGTGTAATAGGTACGTATCGCGGGCGTAATATATGCCGTAATACGTGCGCGCACGCGCGCAGTATACTCCCTGATTGTACGTACCTAGTATCCATCCCCTCAGACGGTACTTTACTGAGTACCTCGTCACCCAGGTGATAGGTGACAACATCTAAACAATATATTACCGTGTACTTTTTGTCACTTTTTACCATTCTTAACTGTGTGCCTTCTGTGTAATAGGTGGGTTTGTAGGTATCAAACGTCAGCATAGGCCTACTTCGGATCTCCAGCGCTTTTGTGAGAAGGGGCTGATGTGTGTTTGTTTGTATGTTTATGTGTGTGTTCATATGAGTGTGTGCAAGTTGGTGATCCTCAGGTAGATGTAGTATCATTTTGTTTGTACTCGTATACAAATAAAACAATTTAAAGGTCAAATTATATGAGTTTTACAATGAACAATGTGAGTATGAAGTTGTGTTTTCTTCGTTTTTCCACGTCTGTTTAACTTTTCAGATTAAATTTGGATCCAACCGAAGCCAATTCAGATGATGAACTTTGGAGAGCACTCGAGATCGCACAACTGAAAGATGTCATTCAACAACTAGACAAGGGACTAGGTAGGACAGTTTCAACATGTTGTGATACATGTACATGTATTACATTTGTTTTGGGATACCGTAGGTCATATGCTAAGTATGACATCCAAAGAGGATGGAAGCATTTGTATACATTATACACACATTTTTAAAAGTTAGATGACACCTTTAAACAAAATTATAAGCACATGAGTGCTTCGCAGCAAAAATATATATATGTATGTGCGTATACTTGTAGTTGACCTAAGGGAATATTAACGAACACTTACAATATTATATTTATATTCTTTTTTAACTTTATAATTGTCAATTAAATCAATTATCAATTACGTAGAATATGAAGTGACTGACGGGGGCGAAAACTTCAGCGCTGGGCAGCGTCAACTCTTCTGCCTCGCTAGAGCCTTTCTCAGAAACTCCAGGATCGTTATCATGGATGAAGCTACGGCATCAATCGACCACGAAACGGTATATTCATGAATTGTACTAGTGTTCTTTTTCACCTCCAAATTCCAGAGTTCAAACTTGTTCATCCATTCATTCATTGAGTGATAAAGAGTCTGAAAATGAACATTGTGTTATAATATAATATATATATTAAAAATTGTTCGCAAATAATGCTTATGAGGCTGAAACAAAACCAATATTTCATATTGTTCTTCTGTATTATGTTTACCACGTTTTTACTGAATGAAATACAAGCTATGCCCCCTTTCGAAGTCATTAATTTGTAAAATCCATAAGAAAAAAAATGTATTGATATTCTAAATAACATTACAGGACGAGATAATTCAAGACGTGGTGTCAGACGTTTTTCAGGACAGAACTGTGCTTACAATAGCGGTAAGTTATTTTGTACTGTTGCAGCTACTACTACCATGACTACTACTACTACTACTACTACTACTACTACTACTACTACTACTACTACTACTATTACTACTACTTCTACTAAGTAGTACTACTACTACTACTACTATTTCTACTACTACTACTACTACTACTACTACTATTTATTCTACTACTACTACTACTACTACTACTACTACTTCTACTACTACTACTACTACTACTACTACTACTACTACTACTACTACTACTACTTCTTCTTCGTCTACCACTACTACTACGACTACTACTGCTGCTAATACTACTACTTCTACTACTACTACTTCGAGTATAGTAGTAATAGTTTACTACTATACTCGATTTTTATCACGTATACATCTGACTCATTCACAATAAATCCGCACACTACGTGCCAGTGTTGTAGTCGAGTCACCATGGTCCGAGTCCGAGTCCGAGTCACCATGGTCGAGTCCGAGTCCGAGTCAGAGTCACGGCATTACGAGGCCAAGGCCGAGGCCGAGGCCTGGCAAAGTCGGCCTCGAGGCTGGCCTCGAGGCCGAGGCCGGCCTCGAGACCTCCAAGACTGCTACGTGCACAATGTACTACATTATGAGCAATGTATTCTGTTGGCCATGAGGCGCACTCAACTACTGTTGTAAGCACGTTCTACTTCTACCGGATTCTCATTTATTGCTGTATGACAAACATAGTGGTCGCAACCGGTATTCTGTATGACAATTGATATAATAAAATACTGGTTTGAAATGAGTATTTTTACACTAATATCTTTTGCATTATCGGGAGGAATATGCCCCTTGTCTATTCATAACTATGCCGCTGGATGACAACTGTTTGTATTGATTGCTTCTTTACTTCCTCTTTTTAGCATCGCGTTGGGACCATCCTAGAGTCAGACTCGATTCTGACGTTGAGCGATGGTCGGCTGATTGAATTCGATTCACCATCGGTCTTACTCGAGCGAGACGGCAGTACCTTCACTTCTCTTGTCAGAGCGGGCAAATAAAAGGCATTAAAACCGGGAAAACGAAATAATGCATGTTTCATATGGCTCTAATGGCTGCATGATGCGTGTACTTTTGCCTCTCTTGTCACAGCGAAACAAATAGATGACATAAGAACGCTTTAACCGCTGAGTGTGTTTCTCTCGGTATTAATGGCTTGCCATAGTGTCATTGGCAAATACCATGTTACAGAAAAGCTGCATCATTTTTTATTCATCGAAATATAGTTATATTCATCAAGGGAAGATGAAATTAAATGAAGTTGCGTCTTTTATCAAGTTGTAAGAACGGGTAAAGTAAGCTCAGGCAAGAATAAGTCTTTATTCAAAATGGTAAACTTCAGTTACAATCATAAAGGAACTACATCGATTCGGCAATATGAAATTTAAATCATGCATCAACTTGTCCAGTCAAGTTACGTTGGCACTAAATGTGAACACAGAATATACCAAAAATCAGGTGGGAGTAACGTGGACAAGCAGGATTGGGTTAACATAGAAATGGAGGGAGGGAGGAAAGGAGGGAATAAAATGAAAGTGATGGAGATAATGAGGACGATGATGATGTTCGTGGTAGTTATGACGATGATGATGGTGGTGATGGGAAAGATCGTGTGGTAATAACAATTGTAAACTGTATGACTATTAATATTACACAACTATTAAAGGCCAATGTAACTCTAGAATAGAGTTTATCCTACTTTATACATCGTAATATGCTTGTTTATTTCGCATAACATTACCCTGACTCAGATTTCTTCTTTGGAAGAAATATGTGAAAACACTATCGGGTACACCACTATTCGCGCGAACGCTGGAGGCCGCACTGTTAGATATGTGCGAACGTACACCACTGTGATCGGTCAATGATGCATTCCTGCACTTAACTCAATTCAATAACACCAATTCAAACCATTGTTTGAATAATTGTAGACGCTTTGATGAGTCTGCAAATCAGTGAAAAGCTTTTCTATCTTTTTGTTCGGCCATCCGCACATACGTCATAATTTGCAAAGCATGTCGGGTAGTTACACAAACATAGCCGCTCCCATCATCTTTTGCCGCCGTAACAGTTATTAAAATTGGGGTATGTTCAAAGAAGGATTTCATGGGATGCAGTAGGCAAAATTGCCAAGTCATGACTGTATCAAATTAAATGTCTGTTCACCCTCTAAATGATAATAGTAGCCGAAAGCCATAGTTTCATTGTCCTTTAATACAGGTCAACTCAAGGAAAGTTGTGCCAGAAATGTTTGACATATATTTTGTGCAATTTTTCTGATTACCGGTATTTATCGAACACGAGAATATTGTGTCAATTTTGTGCAATTATTTGATATGATGACTGCCTGTAAATATCCTATTTTTTACGCAGTCTTGAAATTATGCAACATGTATAAAACGATGTTACGATTAGATAGTACACATTGTGAATCAATACAAGTGTAAGTGTAACGTTTGGCTGTATACTGGTACTTCCCCCCCAAAAAAACAACATTGTAAGGGTTTTGGTGGTTTAGACATGACATGTTTAATAATGTTTGTTTTAACGCACTGTGCAGATTAATGAAGGTTATAGTGACTTATTATGCATGAGTGATTGGAAGGAAATGAGAAACGTCCAAAATTTATGAACAAAAAAGAAAGAGAATGAAGTAAACAGTTTTATAGTGGTGCACGCACGTGTGTTTTGTTTAAAGAAGTTATTGGATTAGTTACGTTCCTTGTAGGTTAAAGGGATAGTTGAGTATTGGTCAAACTTAACTTAAGCAACCAAAACCTGCATCATTACGGTTAAAGCTAATATTTATAACTCCACCATGCTCGAAAGGTATACACAATTACAAACGACTAAGTAAAAACCCTGTTATCATTCTTTTAAAAAGCCGTTACAACTCAAGAGGGCGCTCTCTAAAAACTCTTTGGTTTTAGCCATTTTTTCATACAAAATTGTGCATTTGATGTTTTGTTAAAATAATGATTCAATAGCGATATCATCAACAACTATTTAAAAACTTATTTAGATTTTTTTTCAAAGTAGTCTTTAAGCATTTTTTGTATATTTCTAAAAAGTCAAAATGTCCCCCGGCCGGTAGACTTATAAATAAAATATCTTGAAATCAAAATTTTCAACTATGAGAACATTTGAAAGGAAAGATTCTCATTTTACATGTTTTTATTCAACTTTCAAATGGAATTAAAACCAAATAGCCGTTGAATTGTTCCAATTTGTGAGTATATGCATGTATGTTACCTGATATTTTCTTATGTCAGTCTTCGTAAATTGTATGGATCAAGTAAATTATATAGATATGTTAGCGTGCTCTGAACGTTTTGTATTTGGTAGCTGAGCAAGTTTCATATTTATCATTGTTATGAAGAAAACAAAAGGAGGATAAAATGATGCGTTTCTACAATATATCATTTCTTTATATGCCGTCTTTAAAAAAGAGTAGAAGATTTTTTGGGGGTATGATGTCACTAAGTATTTTTAAAGACACTTTGTTTTGTACATGTGATTAATCTTTTAATTTGGTACGAGTTTAGTAGAACTGTATAACATGTCTATGAGACTTTTAAATGTATGTATTTTTATCCGTCGCTGGGGACAGCGACATTTTCGTGGAGGGGGAATAGTGTTACGGATTTCGGAAACACCCTGTGTTACCCAAATCATCTCCCTTCTCCCCTCGCCCTCCTGTCCCCTCTCTCTTTTAAGCATCGCCCACTCTCTGTTTCTAAAACATGATAAGTGTTCATGACGATGTCCATAATGCATAAGTGTATGTGTGTGTATGTGTGTGTGTGTGTGTGTGTGTGTGTGTGTGTGTGTGTGTGTGTGTGTGTGTGAGTTGAAAATTTACTTACAATAATTTATATATATCATGCGATTCCGAGGGATTGGAAAAATGATTTAGGTTTGATACAATTTTGTGAGGTAGATTTAATAAATTATAATATTAATTTATATCTTTTGGATAAAAAATTAAGTTTGAAGGATGTACCATCAAGAGAAATATACGATTATTTTATTAGAGAATTGCAAAAGTCATTATGATTTACAGATAAGAGATGGACAAAATGACTTTAATTTTATAGATAAAGATATGTATGAATGTTTTGTTTAAATCAAGAATAACATTAATTATTGGGAAACAGAGAGAGTTTCAATTTAAGTTACTGCATGGGGCAATTAACACTAAAGATCATTTATTTAGATTTGGATTTGTTGAAGATAACTTGTGTTCGTACTGTAAACGGGAAAGGGAAACATATTCGCATATATTTTTATTTTGTTTAAATGTAAAATTGATATGGCAAGCTTTGATACATCGTTTCGAGTTAGATGAAATAAAGGACTTAAATTGGCGGGATATATTTGTTGGATTGTCAGGTAATTCAAATAGAATAAAATGTTGTAATACCATTATTTTTATGGTAAAATATATTTTATTTGTATCTAGAAAAGAGGGTGCTCCACCAAATATTGATAAAATACAGAAACTGTTATTAGATTATAAGGGAATAGCAATTAAAATGGGGAAATTAGGACTACATTTACAAAAATGGGAAACGGTAAAATTAGAATAAGATTGAGAGAATGAACTCTTCATACACGATGTTTCTCCCGTGAGCGTGTAACATTTACAAAGTATTGATTTAAATATGTATTTTGTAAACATTTTATTTATTTTTTTATTTAAAAAAAAATTGAATGTGAGCAGATTTCCGGGGCAGGGGGGAGGGTGAGTGTGTAGGGGGTGGGGGAGGGGTGGGTGGGAGAAGTAGCATGTCTGACTTCTTTTTTTATCTTTTGTTAAATCTCCATTGTGTTTAATTTTTGTGAATTACACTTGATCTGTACACTTGAGATGTAAACTTTTACTATTTGAAATGTTATTCAATTGTAAATGTTATGTTAATTTGGAGAAATAAAAATCATAAAAAAAAGAAGTGTGTGTGTGTGTTAATGTATGTGTGAGAGACAGAGTTCTCCCAGACTCCTGTCTTTTCACATTACAGGCTATATAGAGTAAAGGAAATGAATAATCATGTTCACTATTTTTACACAACGACTGTTTATTGGTGATTTTGAAATTCAAAAGACACATATAAATAAAACCTCTACTCGGCGCATCAAATTATAGTTAAAATCCTTTTTTGGGTATAAGATATTTGGAATGTTAGAACAAATAAGTTGAGTTTACCTCAGTGGCTATACTTATCAATTGTATATTGGATACCGGACTACCTGTAACAACTGAACGACATTGATAATGAGGCCTACATGGTATACCAGTTTCCCACAAACAAGAAATACTTCTTCAAAAAGACCCTGATATTTCCTTGAAAATTTGATTTCGATGTCCAGTTATTATACAAGAAATCAATTAGGGACAATCTTTTCAAACACGTTATGTATTCTACAATATTCAAGTTACCTCAGTCAATAGATGAATACATGAACAACAAACAATTATTATTTATATCTAACCCACCTAACCAACCCAGCCTCTCGGTTGGCGGAAAACCCCACAATCGAGATCCTGAGTCAGCCACGCCCTGGTCCGTTAAAAGGCGAGGGTAGGTTAGTTCAAAGCGACCACCACTTAAATTACATACAAAACACTAATTATTTAATTAACTCACACAATCAACACATCTCACTCGCTACTCGCTATTCGCTGAAATTACCGCACCCGACGCTTCCGTTGATAAGAAATACTAAATTAACACTAGTTTATCTTAAATTATCAAAAGCTATAAACTTAATTTAATAAACATACTTGAAATCTACTGTTTTGCATCACCTGGTTACATTTACTTATTTTTGTTCTGGGTCCTCTCTCTCTCTTGCTCTCTCTTCGCCCAGTTACAAATAATTTCTTAACATTAATTTCTTACCTTAATCTACGGTGCAGGGGTCTAGGAAGGGAGGGGATGCATGCAAACAAAAGAAGAAGGAATGTTCACTGGTCGCATTGTTCGGCCCCGGGGCTCTAGGTTGGTTGGTACATTATATGACGGTTGCTCCTTCGCTGGTGTCGCGTTGCTCCCGCTTCTCCGCTACGAGGCGGCTGCTCCTTCGCTGGTGTTGGGAGGTTCCCGCTTCTCCGCTACGAGGCGGCTGCTCCCGGCTCCAGTCAGCATGGGGTCCAGCTCTGCGCCCGAAGTTTCAAGACTCCTCTAGATAGTTTGAGGTAGCTACTGGTCATATAGCTTACTCCGTTATCCACACACCGCGAAAGTTAGAGGGGATTCAGGGGTTGGTGCGGTGCACATAATTAAGTCTCGCCTCTGAAAATCTCCTTGGTCTATTTACAAAATCTCCATCTGAAAAGTCTTCGCCAATTAATTTCTCCCATAGAAAGTCTTCGCCAATTAATTTCTCTCGTCAATCTGCTTCTCATCTTTAAATCAAAATGAGTTTATTTAACTAGCGTCTAACTCAAATCTCTTTCAAAGTCTACTTCTTAAATCCAAAAGTTATCTGCCTCCCATATTCTTAAATCAAAAGGTTTATCTGCATTCTGCAAAACTTATTCTTCCCTTTTATCCCAACTTACTAAAATATTATTTCCCTGGCCTACTCCCGGTTACTGGGTGCCACACCTACTTCCTAACCAATCCTAACCCATTTATTAAATCCTATGAATAATCATGACCTAACTATACCCAATCGAATCATCCCATCCTTTAAAAACAACTTCCTAATTTACATAGCTACCCCTTACCTGGGATGTCACTATCCTTGCCCCGGAATTTCTCCTGCCCTATCTTGTTTACTTTCCAACCCACAACATTACCTAATTAACAGCGGAGCTTCCCTCCTTACTGGCTATCTTTCCAAAACATGTCCCCAATTCCAATACTAACGTAAACTAAAACTTATATCATTATCTTCTCCTAATATTTCCCTTTACTCCAATTTCCTTTTAACTATTACCTTATATATTTACAATCTAAATATCATATCACCTAACATCTATTGTATCTTTTTAATTCCTTTATTCCTAACAAGTTCATCCCCCGGCTATATCAGTCACAAGGTCACACTTTATGTATTTCTTTATCCTCCAAGCTACCCTGGACCGAGCTTCACCTATCTCATCGTGACCTACTATTATTATATTCTTCCATTTAATATCCTAATTTAACCTACTAAATCTCAAGAATATCAGCCCACTACATATATATAATTGTAGCCAGGAAATGTTTATCTTTTAGTTAAAGCAAATTTGTAATTTGTTTCCATCAATAATGTGTTTTATAATTTATATCAATAATAATGGATGCTCCAGAATAATGTATACACAGTTCCGCCTACGAATCAGTCTACGAGTATGACTACGGTAAGTTTCCGAGTTCGATGACTTCGGCTTCGGCGGTAGCAAACCACTAGTATTTTGCAGGTCAAGAGGGCGGGGTGCGCGTTTCCGTTTTAAGTCGGGGTCCCCGAGGCCGAGGCCGGCAATGCCGGCCTCGAGACGACCTCGAGGCCGAGGCCGGGGGTAATACATATAATTTTTGTCCCAACTTCAATGGCCAACAAAAATAAATTCTGCATTGAATTTCAAACTTTTTTCCTTTAGTCATCAAAATATGGTCCTTCCTCATTACTATCCAGTAGTTAACAAGGCTGTCCCATGAGTTTCATTTTTCCATCCTTGGGTAACATTTTTCGTGGAGTTGCCCATATATTTCATAGTGGAGTTATAACTACTTATTTGTAATGTAATGGTGCAGGTTTTGGTTACTAAAATTCAGTTTGACCAAAACTGTACTCTCTTTACCAGAACTCAACTATCCCATTAAGTTACTAAGCTGTTTCGGTTTTATCAATGTAGGCCACATTTTATATCACATTGTCACATATTCTATGTGCGTCAACAAAATGTTCGTCTACATTCAATTTGGTTAATCGTATGTGACACTTGCCCTTTCGTATGAAGTGTTAATCTGGCCAGGGTCAGATTTCTGAAAATACTCCTTTGTCAAACATTGTGGATGGCTATTACACATACCGATTTCTGTAAGAATTCATTTTACCAGCCAATATGAATGGTCATTATGAACATTGTTTATGTATGTTAGACATTATACTCAATATATGGACAGGGGTGCTAAATCCTGCAACAATTTCTTTCGTTTCTGGCGTCGTGAACGCCGTATAATATAACAATTTTGCATTATATTATTACATGCGATATATAGCCGATCTTTCTTCAGATTGAAACTAGTGATTCTGTTATTAGTACCCGGTCAGGGGGCCAAATTATGTAATTGTTTCCTTGTCAAACGTTATCAACTCCTTCAGATCGTGTTGCAGTTCTCATAATATCCTCGTCAACGTGAATTTTTCCTAAGAAATGTTAAATATTTGTAGGGTCTACTATTCTATAATTATTTGTATGGGTGCACTGTATCCCAAGTTGAAACTAATGTTCTACTCATTCACAAGCAGACAAGTGATGCAAATAATGGTGGTCACTGGCTAGTAAGGGGAGCCAAATTCGGCTTCAGTTTTGTTTCTCAACCCCTTCAAGTTGTGTTACAGTTTTCATAGCAGATCTATCAAGAATAGTGTTCCGGCTCAATCTAAATTATATCTGTACATTTAAGTGTTCGTGCTCCTTCACCAGCTCACGAGTCATGCAAATAATTATGCCATTTTTGGTTAGGTGCTGGTCTGGGTGACCGAATTTTGCAACAGTTTCCTTGTCAAACACTTTCCACTCCTTCAAATTGTGTTACAGTTATTACATTCAGTAGTAGACTCATCAATATACATTTTAACCAATACTCATGACCCAGTTTTCAATCTAGTGTTTTCGGTCCTTCACAAGTGATGCAAATATCCCATTGTTGGTGAGTAGCGTGTCAGGAGGACCGAATTCTGCAACAGTTCCCTCACCAAGCGTCAGGATGAGATCCGAGTGAAGAAGCGTCTCAATGCGATGCTAGAAATTGAAGAAATCGCAATAAAAACAAACAGTTTAAAACAATAACTGCGTTTCTTCATAATGCGCTTCTAATTAGAGGAACATTTTTAATATAGGATTTCTCGGTCAATTTCGTAAGTTGGCCACACGAATTCATTTTGTGTGCATTCAATTTCGCCGATTTTGTGACCGCAGCTGTATTCTGCAGTTCAAATTCGTTTTTTAGCATTCGAATTCATATAACAATCATTCGAAAAAATTTGGTTTGCATTCGATTTAAAACGTGTTTCTATTTCGTAAAAGTGTCATTCAATTTAAAGCGAATTTTGTGCTTACATAATACCGCCTTCTGTGAAATCCGATGGCGAAATTGAATGCAAATAGCGTGTTTTTAAATTGAATGCTAAAAGTGGTAAATCACTTGACCGAAGAGCTAAATCGTATAAACAAAATGCAATTTTGAACCACAATTGCAAGCCTTCAGCTCAATTTCGCGAAATCGAATGCCACGCTAATCAAAACGAATGAGAGGCTTACGAAATTGGCCGAGAAACCTATAATATCTAAGAAGTTGTAATATAGTTGTGTTGAAGTGTTTAGATTTAATAATAATAATATATCGCACTTGTTATATAGCGCCTAATGCAGAACAGACTCTAAGCGCATTACTACCCCTGGTCATATGGTACAGTTCAGACCCACACAATTATCTTGTACACATTCTCAACGCCCCGGGGAGCATACTAGCGGCGGGCAACCCTATAGGTGAACCAAGCTAATTTTTACCAGACCAGGTACCCATTTGTACACCTGGGTAGAGAGCAGCAATGTGGACTAAATGCCTTGCTGAAGGACGAACTCGGGGTCTCACGATCAGAAAGCACGCGCTCTACATATGTTGAACTATCCACTGGATAGTCGTTACTGTGTACAATGTCAGTGCAATGAGTATGTGAATATCACTTTGCATTTTTGCTCATTACTTGGCCATATAACATCCATTTAACTTTTTCACACAATACCCAGTGGACATAATATGTCCTCTGGGTATTGTGTGAACATTTCAAGTATATTGATATTATCAGATAACAACAATATACATTGTATCAACCATGCATCACTTTTTGCACATGTCAACAAAGTTACTAGATCCCTTTAAAGTAAAGAAACCGTTTCTGATGACAACAATACAAAATTAATTCACGGACTTCTGTTTACAAACTATAAAAGTAATCTTGTTAGAAGTTATACTGTATTCATTAAACTTGTTACATTTTTGTGACGTCGTACGAATTGTTTATTATACATACACATACTAGATTAACACAAAACAAGAAAGGATTATTTTCTACTTACCGCTATGGTGATGACCGTCCTGTCCCGAAAGACATCTACAATCACTTCTTGTAAGAGTTGGTCCTGAGTCAAGGAAACATTGAAATGGACACTGGTGAGATACTGTCTTAATGGGAGTCCAGAGGGCGCAGCTCCGGAATATTTTGGATTTGGGCAGTGTAACACTCTCAATATGTGGTTAAAGAAAGACTATTGTATCAACTTTCACATACATTAATGAATGAGAGGGGCAAATGTTCTTTCATTTTAATATTTCTGAACACCAAATATTGGGAGGAATAATAATACAGGCAACCCCCCCCCCCCCCCCGTGATCGACGCCCATTGTGTGCACCCTTGCAAGGTAAGGGAGATTTGTTTGCATTTTTTACTTGAAACTGTGCACTCTGGTCCATACCCAGGACGGAAATTTGTAGAATCTGAGTTATCATGTCTCAAGAAATACCCTTTTTTAAATCACTGGTATCGAATTAGAAATAAGGCATGTTTGAATTTCATTTGGGGACAACCGCCCCCTAAGCCCCCCCCCCCCCTCCCCCCCCCCCCCCCCCACAGACACACACACACACACACACACACACACACACACACACACACACACACACACACACACACACACACACACACACACACACATACACACACACACACACACACAAAAGTACGCCAGTGGATACGTCCTCACATTCCTCATACCAAGTGCATAGAGTACATACGTTGTGACATTAGTAGCGACACGTATTCCATAAACGAATTGAGACACCTACCATGTCCTTGTCGATAGATGCAGTTGCCTCGTCCATGACTAGGATGGTAGATTTCTGTAGGAACGCTCGAGCTAGGCAAAAAAGCTGACGCTGACCGCTGCTAAAATTCTGACCACCATCCGTCACATCGGAATCTGTTCAGGAAAATATTGCATACATTTTTGCTGTCTCTCTACATATTCTCTCTTAGATATTCAGATAATTCGATATAAATCGTCACAATATGTGTATGATAATATTGTGAAAGGACTGGCCTCGACTAGCCTGCTTGGCTATTGCTGGTTCTTTGTTACCAACTATAATGATCTATTACTTTTGACTATTTTGTGATTTATATATTTTGGTAAATAAATTTCATTTCATTTCATTTCATTTCATTTCATTACATTTCATTTCATTTCAAAATAAGTATGACAATTTAAAAAAGGGACTTCTGAGTTCTGAGAAAACAAATCTTCAAAAATCCCATAATTCTCATTAATTCTAAATTGATATAACGTATAACCTCGCCAAATGCTAAAGGAATAGAAAACAAACATCCTCAACAAAGTTTTATGTTGTAAATACCTATGTTAAATGTGTTCCCATGATTACAGTAGCGTAGGTACGTGGGGCGCATGTTCCCAAATAATTTTGACAGAAACAATGGAAATCATACGGGGAAGAGCCTTACAAAAACTAAAGAAATACAATGAGGTGTACCCCGAATTAATATGTTTCGCGTGCCCCCCAAATCAGTCCAACCACGCTACGCCAACGCATGATATTATTTGAAATTTAAGAAGAGAAGGTTTCTCATTTTAGTTCCACTGTATCATAGTGATTGATATGGTGGAATTATTATAAATTATTTGCATAACTAATCAAATAAGTACGTTTAATCAAACAGACCTAGTCCTTTATCGAGCCCTGCAACCGTTGACTTAAGTTGCGCGATCTCCAATGAGCGCCACAGTTCAGCATCAGTGTGTCTGTTAGTCAGATCTAAGTTAGATCTTGATGTAAGAAATAAAATGGGGGTGAATTTATTTGCCCAAAACGCCCAAAAAGATATTGCAAACAGACCGCATATCAATAAAACAAATACATATAAATGAGTCATTACTTTTTGGAACCGCCGACGTAAGCCAAACATAATCGAAAAGCTCTAATATTCACAAGAAAAATAAACAGGGGCTACGAATTCATATGGTCGATGTATTTTAAGAGATGTGAAAATAAGACTGAATTGAATTTAATAACGAAGAATACACCATGTATTATGTAGCATATAGAGGTATTAGCGTTCCCAGCATGATATTGATTTACTGTTTAATACTCATCTTTGTATTTATTATGGAAAACGTCTGCTCTCAGAATGTCATGAAGATTCCATTATTGTCCGTGATCGAAATAAAAGTGTCATTCTACGATGATCTTAGAATAAGATGTTATCAATATACCTTAACTTGTCAAATTCAAACAAGCTCACGTAAAATGTTCATAATATCGCATGTACCTTGTTATTTGGCTTATGGTAACAGATGAAATTAAATGGGATTTGCTTTTTAAATAAATCCCTAATTATGGATTTTTATGACTGAATGGAAAGCGTTCTGCAAAAGCATTTCGATCGTACTCAACATGAACATAAATTGGCAGTAGGTGATGAAATCTGACCAAATGTTTCACTTTTTACTAGCCAAGGTGAGCAATGATGGTTTTCTTTGAAACTATCACACATTATTCAAAAGAATATTAAAATGATATTTATGATTGATTGAAGTCTCAAATATCATCTTTGCAATAATTATGTAGTTAATGGATCAGTTCAAGAGACGTGTTAGGTTTACTTTATACCTGATGGTACCGGTAAACATGACTGCATCTTGAGGAATAATCGAGAGTCGGCTACGTAGCGCCCTCAACGGGACCTTCATAACATCGACACCATCGATCAAAAGTCGACCTGAACGTAAGGAAACAAGATTATTTGAGACATGTTGGCTTGAATAGAGGTGGTTAGATTGATCGAAAACTAAATATATACATGAACATAACACAAATTACCATTGTGAAGGATGTGCGAGACAAGTATTCCTTAGATTGCCTTCAATCAAGTATTATTACACAGAGGCCAACCATTCTTTGTTCTACTAGTATGGCCATTGCTTTGATATCAACCGATTCGTGTTACCTTATAAGTCCGTTCATTGCACTTTCTTTGTTTCTCGTAATTGTAATTAAATCGCTTAAACCAACAAGAATGTAACATATAATTTATTCACCTTTGAATATGTCGATCATCCGAAAAAGCGACAGAGCTAACGATGATTTCCCGCAACCTGTCCGTCCGCATATTCCAATCTGAAATCAATGAAAAAGATATAAATGAAACTCATATTTCATCTTACATGTCAAACATTTCAATTTACAATTGTATTTATCCATAAAATGCATACACTATATTCACTGATAATCTAATACTAAACATAGTTATACTTCTAGATTTATTTAAAAACAAATGAGAAAAAAGAGAGTTTAGATTTGTTGAATTGTTTTAATATATACAAGTACGATACAAAGTGCATAATTATCTAATGAACAGCCCAGACACTTATTGCAACTACAGACTTGTACCTACCTATATACATGGGCGTGTAGGCACATTTTGCCGGAGGCTGAGGTCTTTGCCCGAATACGTACCATGTTTTCAGTTTTCACCTGACAAGCGAAGAAACAAATTGATGTGTTTTTCTCGAATATCGTGGTTTTCAAATCTCTGGGGTCCCGGGGGTTCTGAAGCTCCAGCCACCCTCCCACACCCTCGTATATACGCCATGTAATATTCACCTTTTGCCCGGGTTGTATGGTGACGTTGACGTCATGGAGAACCGGAACTAGCTCCTTAGCGTACCGTAAGCTGATGTTCTCTATTACTATACGACCCCGTGACGGCCAGGTTTGGGGAGGATCTTTTCCTAAACACACGAAGATATGCACGGTATTGAACAGTGATTTATTCATTTCAGCATTGAAATAAAAACGAGGTAATTTCATATTTAAAATTACAGAAATTAAATATGTAATAAAGATATTGGTTTAAATCCAACTTTTAATCTCAAGCAAGAGTGGTGGTACTGGCTCCTTAGCGTATCGTAAGCTCAAGTTCTCCATGGCTATATGACCCTGCGACGGCCAGGTTGGGGAGGATCTTTACATGGAGATAAGTATAATATACAAATATGCATGTTTATATTTATCATTTGCGTGAACGATGATTCAAATTATTAAACTTTGCCGAAATTCAATCAAAATCACTTGGAGCTTTCACCCTTTTCTTGTACCTTGTTGTTTGGCTAATGGTAACAGAAGAATCAAATTGCTTCTGATTTTCAAATGTCTCCCTAATTATGGAGATATTTAAGATTGAATTTCAAGGCGTCTGACCATACTTAAACGTATCCGAATTCGGATACTAAATCCTTCATAGTATTATAATTTGGTTACTTCACGCGAACGATCAGACATCGATTTACTATTTTCTCACTAAGTTAACATTATTACCTTTCTATGAAAATCACACATTATTCTCAAGAATCTTACAATGATATTGGAATATCATTTAAGTCTCAAATATAATTTACTTTAGCAGGTATATAATTATAGCTACTTCCGTAGTCAAATGACCGAAATTCAATTAAATTCAATATATATATTTCCACATTTGATAAAACACATGTACAATAATACTCAACAATAATATACAACAGGTTAAAACAGGATTATTCAGAAAACAAAGCAGCTCAACATGTGTCGGATAAACAGAGGCCAATAAGGCCTATCGAAGGTTTATCTCAAGAAATATAAATTCAATATATACATAATTTTATCAAAATTAATTGCAAAAACCAAAATACCAACAACAACAAACAAGACAAGCAATGACGAACTACAACGTACAAGAGAGGGGAAATTGCAAGTTATTAATCTTTCTTATTGGGTGCAATTATATGAAGTCATAAGTCATTTTTTATATTTCTTATTAACATTTCTAAGTGAGGGGCAATTTTGTATTTTAGTCTCAAGACTATTCCATAGTTTGGGACCGCTATACATAATTGTGGAGCGAAAAAAGTTGTACTTAAAATCTGGAATCTGAATGCTATTTGATTGCCGTGTATCATATGGCACAATGTCCCTAATTTTCTGAAAACAACTACAAAAACATAGATAGTGAATTTTGTAAATATGAGAACATAAACTTAGCAACTTGCAATTTGTGTATATCTTGAACTTTTAATAAATTAAGTTTTTTTTTAAAGAGGGGGTCTGTTGTGATTAAATATGTAAAACGGGTAATAATACAGATTGCCCTTTTTTGTAACAAGAATGAAAGCGCAGCTTCCCCAAACAATATTACAGTATGACAAGTGAGGTAAATCATTGCCTGTTAAATTTTTACAAGTATATAGTGAGTCAAATCCTTCTTTAATCTATTTGCACCAATGATTTGAGATATGTTACTAATTTTTACTCATTTATGTGTTCTTTCCAATTTAAATTATCGTCTAAAACAACTCCTAAAAATGTTGTGGAATGAAGTAAAGAAATTTGAAAATCGTCAATAAAAATATTCATATCTATTATATTTACATTTTTATTTTTCGGTAGAGCATATAATGATGTTTTGTAAGGTTTACTTTCAGCTTATTACATGCAAACCAGCCAGATACCTTTTTGAGTTCTAGTAGTTTTGAGTATTAAATAAAGTAGTTACATACTTACATTGTCCCCTGTTACAAATAGATTATTATCGTCAGCATGAATTATGCATGAATTTATTACTCACAAACTGAAAGTCATTGATGTATAAAAGAACAAGTAATGGTCCTTACACAGGCCTGTATCCAAGGGGTGCGTTGGGTCGTACGCACCCCCCCCCCCCCTCCCCCCTTTCAGAAAGGTCCACTATTTGTCGATCTCGGGTCCCTTTTTTTTTATCGCTCTCGGGTCCACCTTTTATCGGTCTCGACCATCTAATCCAGTGGTCTCGGACGGACCTCCCCCCCCCCCCCCCTCCCCCGCTTGCTTACACAACTTTACTAGTGGTCTCGGCCTCGGCCCCGGCCTCGAGCATTTTTGGTGACGGACAAAATATATACTGACTCCCGATATGTTGAGACATTTTAAATATAGTTTCGATGCATTAAATATTCTTTCTACATAATTGTTTAAGTTCCGGTGTAAACCAAGCTTTTACATTATGTTTCGTTCTGTTTTTAACATTTTTAAAATAGAAAACATTTATTATAAATATCAGTTACAATTTGCATTCACTTGACCGTATAAATGCACGTCCCAATCTGCTAACATCTAACAAAATTGTTCAATATTGGAATTATTCACAATACGTGTTTAACAACAATACTGTGGTAACCACCTTCATTCAAGTTCTCTAAAAACTCAATACAAGAACAAAATTGAGAGATGGTCACTAACATCTGTAATCAATAGTATACCTAAATTTAAATTAATTTGGGGTCTATTTGAAAAAAATATTGTCTATCAAATTTGGCGATGTTCTTGAGAATATTGTGGGTGTTAAAATAGGGGTGTACATGATTGAGGGGTGACATTAAAAGGGGTGTTGCTGAATAATAATGATTGATATTTCTTTCACTCTAAAAAAATGGAATTGAATAGTCTGGATTGTTAAAACTCCACCGTGCTCGAAAGGTATGACGAATTACATACGGCTAAGTAAAAAGCCTGTTATCATAAAACAAAAGAGCCGTTAAAACACAAGAGTGCGCTCTCTAAAACGCATTGATTTCGACCATTTTAAATTTTTTAAATTGTGCATGAAATGTTTTGTTAAAATAATGATTAAATAGAGAGATCATCAACAACTATTTAAAAACCTCTTTTGTAAATTTTTGAAAAGTGAAAGCATTTTATATTTTCTTTTCAACGGCTGGTTCAAAATTATCGAATTATTGTGGGCCCCACAATAATTTCATTTGGTTAAAACAGAAGATGGCGATTTCTAAAACGCATTGGTTTAAACCATTTTTTAATTTAAAAATCGTGCATGTGATGTTTTGTTGAAATAATGATTAGATAGAGAGATCATGAACAACTATTTAAAATCTCTATTGCAAAATTTGGAGAAAGTGTAAGCATTTTATTTTGTTTTTCATAAGGGGCCCCAGGTTGATTCCTATCGGATATATTTATTGATATTTCAGCTGTTTCTGAACCGATTTTGATCAAATAACATTTATTCTGTCATTAAAATTGTATGCTCTTTCAAATTTGACACTCGGGTTTTTCATTACCTCACAAAAAATAATTTCTTGCAGCGCCCTCTATCATGTATATACCAAAACTGAACTACCCTTTTAACAGTGCCATGTGGAAAGTGCCATGTGGAAACATGCACCTCTTTCTGCATGACTGCGCGCAAAAAAGTTCGGTGTACACCCTAATCTTGAAGTGGGGAGCTCCCTGGAGGTTTCCCTACTGTATTGGGCAGACATATATTTTGATATTGCAGTACAAAATAGTCACACGTTACGCACCTTCATATAACTCGTTCGGTAACTCCGTGTAGTACCGAACGCGTTCCACCGAGTTCATCTCACGCTCTATATCTCCGCAGTGTCTGACAAGACAGTTCAGGTGAGCGGAAACCTAGAATGAAGTAAACAAGATGGACTTTCATTCTCCAAATTGTGCAGATAATTTCATCGTACTACCCATAGCTAAGGATTAATAAACGTTTAATGCATCATATATTTTCCGGATCATCGTTCTGCATAAGTATATATATACATGCTATATTATTATGCGTGTATATATTTAATGATATCTTGTATTCACTCTCCCCATCATTTATGTTTGTTTTGAATTTTTATAATGTAATGTATATAATATGTAATTGTTTATATATTTTGTTTTTCAACAAGCAAGTTAAACTGCAGGGCGCCTTTGTAAAGCAGTTTTGCATAACTGAACAGGCCTACCCTGCAGTATAACACAAATAAAACAAATAAATAAAACAAATAAATAAATAAATAAATAAATAAATAAATACGTATAATGAATTGAAATTGTCATGTTTGTTTCACTCGAGTTGATCACTCGCAACTCCAGTGTAGGTTTGCAGAAATATCCATTGTTTAACGGGATTAATGAATATCAGCCCTTGACCAATATATGCAGACATGTGCCAGTGGTCATCATAATAAAATTCGGTTATTTTCATGAGTATGTTCTCATAATGTCCCCATTATACTGGTTACAGCTCGTTATTCCGAAGGTTCGTTATTCCGAAGGTTCGGTTATTCCGAAGGTTCGTTATTCCGAAGGTTCGTTATTCCGAAGGTTCGTTATTCCGAAGGTTCGTTATTCCAAAGGTTCGTTATTCCGAGGGTTCGATATTCCGAAGGTTCGCTATTCGTAAAATAAAAACGGGTTCGTTATTCCGAAAATAAAATAGGGTTCGTTAATCCGAAAATGAAATCGTGTCGTAAAATCCGAACGTTAGTCCGAAAATAAAATCGGGTTCGTTAGTCCGAAAATAAAATAGGGTTCGTTAATCCGAAAATGAAATCGGGTTCGTAAATCCGAAAATGAAATCGGGTTTGTTATAATACTATAATTTCAGATTGGCGTAGCCACGGGAAGGAAGGAAGGGAGAGGGGGGGGGGGGGGGGGGCTTGCTCAATACTAGTCTAGTTCTATAGACCCTTGGAAGTTGATCTCCGCCACCCCGAAAAGCCCTGCCAAAATGAGAGATCTGTACTACAGCAGTGATCGCTGCGACCTAGGTGGCAGCGATCACTGCTGTAGTACAGATCTCTCATTTTTGCAGCGCTTTTCGGGATGGCGGAGATCAACTTCCGAGGGTCTAGAACTAGACTAGCTCAATACAGAACTATACAGATTTCAGATTAGCGTAGCCACGTGGGAAAGAGGGGAGGGGGGGGGGGGGGGGCTTGCTTAATACAATAAAAAGATAAACAAATAATATAGTAAGGGGATGATTGAGGGGCTATTAAGGTTAGGGGGAGGGGGGGGGGGAGTTATTAACTCCCTTATCGTTGTAAAGTGGTGAAGTAAGAGTGGGTGGTATATCAAGGGGGTGAATTAAGTTTGTTATTCTGTTAAGTGATACAGTAAGATTAACGGAAATTAAGGGGGTAAATGGAGTTATTCGGGTTGTTGGTGATGTTGAATAAGGGGATAATGGAGGAAGTACTAAGGGGCTAGTACGTAGGGGTATTAACTCCCTTATCGTAAAGTGGTATAGTGGGTGATATTCAGGGGGTGAATTGGGTTTGTTATTCTGGGGGTGTATTCTGAAATTCTATTTCTGACAAACCCGGTATTTTGAAAACCATCATAGCTGTCAAAAGTGTGTATTCTGAAAACTTTCTTTAGAGCTAAGTTATCGTTGTAAAGTGGTATAGTAAGGTGATGAATTAAGTTGGTTATTTGGGTTGTTGGTATTGTTGTTATCGCAAAATGGTAGAGTAAGGACTGGTGAGGTATTGAGGGGGATTAAGGGTATTAACTCCCTTATCGTTACAAAAGTAGTATAGTAAGATTGGGTTATATTAAAGGGGACCACCAGGCAAAGAACAACACATTATTATATGTGTTGGTACCGTTTTGTGATATACAAATAATACACGGTCTAGAGTGCATTGTGTAAATGCATCGCACGCGAGGCTGTTAGCTGTGCGTTGCGCACGAGGCGTAGCCAAGTGCGCAACGCACAGCTAACAGAGCCGAGAGCGCGATGCATTTACATGATGCACGATAATTGAGACCGTATATTATTTGTTTTATAACACGAGCTCAACCACGGAATCGTTTATTTTGCTGGATTTTTGAAAACAGACTTGCCATGCCACATTAGTAACCCAGTCTATCTAGAGTGTGAATATGAATTTACAAAATTCACCATCCGACTAGGTACCTGCACTGCACTCGCTTCACTGAATGTGAAGCTCAGCAGATCAAACGCAGTCCACCAGAAATTGCCGAAAAAATTCCGTAAAATGAGATTTATCAAAGCATTTAATGCACTTCCATTCCAAAACTTACCAATTTCAAACCACATACCATATAATTTACGAAACTGCTAAGATTTATTTACTACAATACAGATAATTTACAAAACGAAGCTTTTTCCATCTTTTTTGTTATCACTTTCGCAAGTTTGTCTCCGATAGAACTATGTAAACAAGCATTGTGACGTCATAGCCGTGCAAAAAGGTATGCAATAAAAATGAGTAACGCACCCCGGTTGCACCCTGTTTTGCACGGTCGTGCATGTTTGTTAATAGTCACGTGACAGGATTTAACCAATCACGATACTGAATTTACCAGAACCGTGTTATAATATCAAATAGATACCCAACGTTTTGTAAAAGGTTATGTAATTCATAAACAAAGCAATTAATTTCCACCACTTACGGAACCACTACTATTTTCCGGTTCCATACGGGCCAACCATTTGTAGACAATAGATTCCCGGGCGATTCGTTCGCTCTGCACACCTTAGTCTTCGCAATTCAGACCGCATGAACGCATGCTTTAGAATGGTCAATGCGTTTTCCAATTTTTTTTTTTTTTTCTGGAAACATATTTTTGTGAACTTGTTGATGGAATTGAATACTAAAGATGTTACCTTTCTTTAATAAGAATATTATTTTTGGGTAGTGGTAGCCTTTAAGGGGGTAAATTTAGGTGTTTGTTGCTGTTATTGTAGAACAATAGGGTAAGGGGATGGGTTTTGTAAAGAGGGTTGGTTACCACCCCTCAGAAGCCTGGGGCTCCGTCCTTCTTTTGGGGAGCCCCTCCGAGCATGCATGAAATCTGGCAAATTCATGTCACATGTCGGCAGAACCATGTCATATTCAAGAGAAATAATATTACTTTCATAATATTTGCTTGTAAAATCATGCCCTTTTCAGGCAAAACCGCATTCTATAATATTTGTCGGACAATTAACCTTCAAAACATGTCATTGTCGGACATAAATGCGGTGGAAACCTCTTTCTTTTTTGATGTGTGCTTGTAAGGTGAAAATTTAAATAAACTATTTAGGCTAACGACTTTTATTATGAGTTTTCTTGGGAATTATTGTAATATGAACCAACACACGGCAATATGATATGATAAAGCGGCCTTATAGCAGAGATGCAGGTGGGGAAAGGGGTTGGAATTCAGGGGCGTCGATCACGGGGGGGGGGGGGGGGGGGGGATGGGGGGGGGATATATCCTCCCCAATATTTCAGGTGGGGGGGGGATGGCCTGTATTATCATCCCCCCCCCCCCCCCCCAATATTTGGGGTTAAAAAATATATAATAACATTAAAATTAAGGAGCATTGCCCCCTCTCATGAATGGAAGTTGTTACTATAGTCTTCTTTAAACCACTTTTTGGTAATGCTAAACTGCCCAAATCCAAAATTTTTCGGGGCTGCGCCCCTGGAACCCCCATTAAGGTTATTTGACCCAGTACCAGCCATGTACTCATTAAATTGTTTTATTCGGGACTTCTCTTTTGGCAAACTTTCATGCAATCCTGACCCACTGTGCGTTTGCGCTTCGCTCACTAAAATTGAGCTAACTATTCAATAGTTAACTTTGTATTTCCTATTAACATATTATACAACATCTTTATTTCTGGATATTACAAATCCCAAAGCTTCCGGGGGCTTCGCCCCCTGGACCCCCAATAAGCTTTCCAATGTGGATATCCCTTGACTTATTCTATTCCGGGTTCCATCAGGATGATTGCAATCGACAGTATTTATCTATCAGGCTAAAATTCATCCATACTTGGACAGTGCCCTCATCATAACAGAATGCTTGCAATGTGCACTTAATAATCTTCCAATCTCTAAACAGCTAATTCAAAAGCCAATTAACTAAAGAATAGTTAACTCTATATTTACATATAGACAAAATCTTTATATCTGGATAGTACAAATCCAAAAGCTTCCGGGGGCTCCGCCCCCTGGACCCCCAATAAGCTTCCCAATGTGGGTATATCCCATGATTGATGCTATTCAGGGTTCCATCAGAATGCTTGCAATGTATGTATCTATCAGGCTAAAGTTCATATTGGACAAAGCCCAGCTCATAACATGATGCTTGCAATGTGCTCTTAATAATCTTCCAATTTTTAAACAGCTGAATTCAAAAGCTCCCCCTCCCCCCTCAGCCATAAAAAAACCCGGGCACGATGCTGGGTTGTCGCTTCGCTCCCTCGCCAGAGATGGTCAAAATGACGAATCATCCCCCCCAATGGCGAGAAGAAATCGACGCCCTTGGTTGGAATGCACGTGCAACCCGAGTAATTTTGGCCCCCAAAATAAAATAAACAATTAAGGTGGAGAGTTAGCTATCCCCCATCATCCCCATACTATATTATTTAACAACAACACCCATATCATGAATAAACTATTCAATTCCATTTCAGATTTCGATTTTGATTTTATTTGGTTTTCAAACATACACATGTTATAAATAAATGTGTCAACCACTGGTAAATGGCAAGAGGATGATAACAATAATGAACTTCATTTCTATTGTAACCATTTCTATAAACATTCAAAAACATTTACTTGTAGGCATGATCATGCCTTGCATGCCTGTACAACACCAAGTAATCTATTTGGTTGCATCTGGTCACTGGGCTAATGAACTTTATACAATAATGCATATACCATTATGTAATTAAATTCTTCCAAAAATCATTTGACTAGATCCCCTTAATTTCCCTTAACCTTACTACTCCACTTTACAACGATAAGGGAGTCAATACACCGTACAACCGGAATAACCTACTCAGTTAACCATCTTAATTTTCTATAATCTTACTATGCCACTTTACAACGGTAATCCAGTCAATACTTCCCCCCCCCCCCACCACTCCCCACCCTATACGTCCTGAATAACCTACTAAATTAACCCCATTATTTTCCCTTAACCTTACTATGCCACTTTACAAATATACGTCTATGTTAATACAGATCCTGTATCAAGCAACCCCCTTCCCTCCATGGCTACGCCAATCCGAAATTACAGTTTGTTTTATTTTTTTAATCAAGCCCCCCCCCCCCCTTCCTCTTACCCATGGCTACGCCAATCTAAAATTCAAGTTTTGTTTTAATAACGAACCCGATTTTATTTTCGGACTAACGAACCTTCGGAATAACGAACCCGACTTCATTTTAGGAATAGCGAACCTTCGGAATAATGCAACAAATGTTCGGATTAACGAACCCTATTTCATTTTCGGATTAACGAACCCTCAGGTATACGAAATTTGCGTGTTCGGAATAACGAACCCTCGGAATAACGAACCTTCGGAATAACGAACCTTCGGAATAACGAACCTTCGGAATAATGCAACAAATGTTCGGATTAACGAACCCTATTTCATTTTCGGATTAACGAACCCTCAGGTATACGAAATTTGCGTGTTCGGAATAACGAACCTTCGGAATAACGAACCTTCGGAATAACGAACCTTCGGAATAGAACGAACCGCACCCATTATACTTACCATCAACGAGTATGCAATGGCTAGGCCAACACTACTGGACTCGATACCCAGATAGGCTACACCCACTAGAGAGCAATAGCCTGATATGAGGACTACAAAACATCCTAAGATATCCTGCGAGGGTAATGACGAAAATTATTGAACGATTAAACAAAATGAAAACAAATGTGTATTTTAACCTATCGCATACGGAAACCGGATGCTGGGCCGTACGTGTATTAACTATGTATGGATAGCAAAGTCGAGTATAAACAATACATTAATACGAATATGCGGTATACTAGTATTCAGACAACATTAGTTTTCACAGTTTTATGGAGATTTTCATAATTAAATGTTTACTTTATTATTCTGTATAAATGAGCATTGTATAATCTTCTGCATACATTACTATTGGATAATATGTGCATGAGTGTGTATGAATGTAATGTATACTGATACCATTCGTATACCAAGCCATCTCTGTGTAGCCAGGAGATATAAAGATGCTATGTTGTTCGCATTCAAACGTTCAGAAAAGGCAGATGAGAAACGCGATTCAGCACTAGAAAGACATAAGGGAACCAAAAACCAAAGTTAATTAACTTATATGAACGAGATTAGTTTTACGAATCCATTTCATCAAGGTTCAGACACATACAGTAGGTATCCAGCAAATTGTGATCATAATTTGAAAAGTTATCACCATGATGCTATTTTATGTGTTTGTTGGTCATGTTTGACAAGTAAATGTCTACATTTGCAATCATGGTAACAACATTTTGAATACATTTGGGCGACTATTTTTTTTTCTTTCTGCATCTTGTATAATCGATATCATCCATTTTCTTTTTCAAACCTAATAGAAACCGAATGTGGCTGTAAAATCGGCTCGGTGTAAAAATGTCAGAGGTAAACATTTCAGAGGTTAAATTATAATTATCAGAGGTAAAAATATCAAAACAAAAGCATGTTACAGGTTGAATATTGGTAGTGGTTGTATATTAGGATTATCGAAAAAGAATAAAGAAGGATTCTCTGCAGTAGTTATTTCAGCGCTGCTTTATTTTATTTTTTTATTTTACTTTTTCCCCGATTATTGCCGAGGGGAGGCGGGGGGCTACTCCTACCCCCGGCTCGTACGCCAAGGCCATGAATCACAGAGTACATCTTTCAAGTCTCAAAAAACAAATAAAACCTTCACTTTGTTGCTCCTTCTTGCCCAATTTTTGACCCAAATACTACCATGATAATTGTTTGTTTTTTTAGCTCACATGAGCCGGAGGCTCAAGAGAAGACTTTATTGGCGAAATGCAATACTTTGATATTTCAGAAAACCATTCCATACAAATAACTAATGTGAAACAATTAACTTTTCCCATATTTGATTTTGTTTAAACATAAATAATCAACGAGTAATGCATGAATATAAATATATTAATTCATTATTTTCTTCCTATTTGCACGCTACAAAAATAGACAAGAACATTTCAAATTATATCCGCAATATCAACAATAAAGTTACCCGAAATGTGGTTATATACTTTGATAAAATCTTTAGCAAATTACGACAAAATTGGTAACTCCGCACGTGCCCTCATAGACCCCCGTTAAAGCGGTGGTCACAACCCGCCGTACTTGCAAGTGCGTGCTGTCTACTTGCAAAAACGTGGGCAAAATTTGGGTATCCGTACGTGGTGAGTACCGCCTCAGTACGGATTTGGGAGCACGCAGACACTCCGTAGCACTTTTAGTGCACGAGGAACTTTCGCTGCGTTCGGGCTGCGGTCGGGCTACCGATTCACCCCCGGTACGGGTGACGCGCGTGCCCTCTACAGCCAATGAGCGCAGTATATTTCTGCAGTATAATATGAGCAGAAAAGGTTGTTCGCACTTGCACGCACTTACAACGTACGTGAGCAGCACGTGTAAGTACGGCCTCCGTACGATAACGTGGCAATCGCACGGAGATCGTACGTTGTAAGCACGTACAACACACTTACCACGTGCGCAACGTACGATGCACGCAACCGCTCACGGCCAGGCGTGGCGTGCGGGCCACATACTTACACCGTGCGTTGACGTACTCCCTCCCTGCTCTTGCCACTCCCTCCCCACGTTTTCAGAAAAACGTGGCGGCCGTGGCCTCCCCAAAAAACGTACGGACTAAAAACACGCACGGTGGGTTGTGACCAGGGCTTTATGGAGCACACGCAGACACAAAACGTGAGAGAAAGTAATTTATCTCGTTTACTTCGCAATTCTTAGTTAATCAATTGACCTAACGAACGAAATTCCTTTACTTTAAAAAAGGGACCAGTTTGTATTCACGATCGATACGGTACATCAGTTCACAAAGGGTACCGTAATTGTGCGCGAATAACATAGTACAAAGGTCATGCATACTGTGCGTAAAGCGAGCAAACAACCAAATCAATGACGTCTCGACATCCGCGCATATGTAAACACAAAAACAGGTACTTTTGAAAAACAAATGCAGACTTAATACGTGTGGTTTACGGGTACACCATGTGAGATGGGTGGATTGGTAAGCCCTGAAAAGGACTATGGTAGTCCTAGAAAGGACTGTTGGTGTAGTTCTGAAAAGAACTGTTGGTATTCTTTCTAGGAGAGTTCTAAAAAGAACTGTTGGTAGTCCTAGAAAGGACTGTTGATAGTCCTAGAAAGGACTGTTGGTAGTCCTATAAAGGACTGTTGGGATAGTCCTGAAAAAGACTGTTGGTATTCTTTCTAGGAGAGTCCTAAAAAGGACAATTGGTAGTCCTAGAAAGGACTGTTGTTAGTCCTAGAAAGGACTGTTGGGATAGTCCTGAAAAGGACTGTTGGTATTCTTTCTAGGAGAGTCCTAAAAAGGACAGTTGGTAGTCCTAGAAAGGACTGTTGATAGTCCTAGAAAGGACTGTTGGTATTGCGAGGAGAGGGTGGATGGTAGGAGGGACTCGAATAGGTTGACTATCCGTCGTCAGGAGTGGGGATCTGTTGTTGTTGTTATTAATTTTAATTGGCGTTGCATTCAAAAGAATATATTACGCCAAACATTACTTCTTTTTTTTTTCATAATTAAATTATCAAAAACTCAATTTTCAAAATTAAAGAAAAAAAAAAAAAAAAAAAAAAAAAAGGATTCTGTCCAATACACTGGTCCACTCAACCTACAAACCGCTTTCTAAAAGTATAATCCTGCCAACCCGGCTATGTATGATTTAATAGCAGGCTTCTCGGCACAAGGCCTAGGCCACTCATATACACGGAATGCAGGCGGGGGGTGTATGGTACCAGAAACATTATCCGAAAATTAAAACAATAATATATTTATAAACATATTTTTCACATACTGTAAGCACTTTTATTTGGAGCTTAATCTAAAATTAGTTTAACCCGTCACCAGTTAGTGTGCAAAAAAAAGAGGGGGAAAAAAAAAAAAAAAAAGGATACATACACATATAATATTCATAACTTCTACAACACTTTGAATGTATTTGTTCTCTTTATAAACCTCATAACAATACTTATATTACATGGTTGTAATAGTATGTATATACTTAGAGCATTTTGTTTTAATTCTTTTTTCATCATCTCCCTCTCCTTTTCATACATACGACAATATAATAAAAAATGCTCCACCGTTTCACTGACCAAACATGTAGCACACAACCCTGTCGGGTGTTTACCAATTTTTTGCATAAAGTCATTTAATCTTACTACTCCAAGTCTCAATCTACAAAAAATAATTTCCTCACGCCTTGTATTACAACGCAGTAATGTGACAGGAAGTACATTTTTCTTTACATTATACAAATGTCGCCCTCTTTCGGACGCATCCCACTTACTCTGCCAAATTGCATTATAATACCTTCCAATAATTGCTCGTATTTCACTACATGATTTCTTAACATAAATATCTATATATTCTCTTTTCAATGCTGCTTTTGCCAACGAGTCAGCCACTTCATTTCCATAAATATTGCAATGTGAAGGAATCCATACAAAAGATATACTAATGCCCATATAATACAAATTTGCAACTTGAAACATTATTTCTTGCACAATATTATCATTTGATACATTTTCAATTTCATATAGACTACTCAAAGAGTCCGTTAATATTACCACATCTGAACACGGTTGGAAATCTGCAATCCAATTTAGTGCCATAATCATGGCTACTTGTTCCGCTCGGCATATTGAAATGGGTGACACTTTTTTCCACATAATACACTCATTTGAGGAATATAAAAAGCGACTGCCGTAGATCCATTGACCATCTCTTTTGATGCATCAGTATATATTCTTAAATATTTTATCCAAATAGTGGGGATCTGTTGGCGTGCGCGGCTATAAGGCTACGGGTTGCGGACGCGGGTGACGTACTATCGATTAGGAGCGCTATCGGCGACGCGTTGTGTGTGCTGCCGACGCTGGCGGCGCTGTAGTCTCTCGGCTCGCTGGGTGCGGACGTGGGTGACGCAAGGCTGCTCTGCGGATGGCGGCGTTTGATGCTCGGCTGGCTGGCTGGCTGGCTGTTGACGCTGGCGGCGCTGTAATCTCTCGGCTCGCTGGTCGCGGACGTGGGTGACGCAAGGCTGCTCTGCGGGTGGCGGCGGTTGATGTTCGACTGGCTGGCTGGCTGGCTGTTGACGCTGGCGGCGCTGTAACCTCTCGGCTCGCTGGTCGCAGACGCGGGTGACGCCAGGCTCTTCTGCGGGTAGCGGCGGGTGGTGTACGGTTGGCTGACTGACTGGCTGTTGCATTTCGGTGTGCTGGTTGCGGATTTGAGTGGCGCTAGGTTGCTCGGTTTCCTCTGTGGGTGGCGGTGGGTGATGTGTGGCTGGCTGTGTAGGCTGTGTCGGCGGTCTATTTGTGTCCTTGTTGATGAGTGGTTTCCAGATGTCGCTGATGTATAATCCTGTATCTTGAGGTACTGTGTTGTGGCGGTGAATTTCGATGGCTTCTCGGATGCGGCGTGTGTTCCAATGTTTGATGGTGGTGATGAGATTGCTGTCGTCCCATTGAATGACGTGTTCGTGCTGTTGTGCGTGCTTGACGATGGCTGACTTGTCCCAATCGCTGAGTCTGTAGCTGGTCTTGTGTTCCTTTAGTCGTGTTTCCAGATTTCTGCCCGTTTCCCCAATGTAGACTTGACTGCATTCGCATGGTATTCTGTAGACTCCTGCTTGCTTGTGAAGTGGATGCCTGTCCTTGTGAGTGTGGAGTGCCGAGTGGAGCTTGTTGGATGAGCTATGACGAACTTTGATGTCTGCTGTCTGAAGAATGCGTTGAATCTTGTGTGAGGCTGGTCCGATATATGGTAGAACAACTGTTTGTGTCGGTGGTGTAGCTTTTGGTTGGTCTTCTTCAGTTGTGGTGTCGGCGACGGGCCTGCTGGTTGGAATGCTGGTCTTGATCTTGTTTCTTGGGTATTTGTTGATATCAGTGAGGGCGGTGGTGACGTGCTTGATTTCCTGTTGTAGATGGTCGGCATCGCTGAGTTGGTGGGCTTGGCGGATGAGGGTGTTGGGTACTGACTGAATAACTGCTGGATGGTGGAATGATCTGTAGTGTAGGTATCTGTCGGTGTGTGTTGGCTTCCTGTAGACTTGGTGGGCGGGTTTACCGGATGGCGTTCTAGTAACGAGGACGTCGAGGAAGGGGATGCTGTTGTGTTCTTCGGTTTCCATGGTGAATTTGATGCTCGGGTGTTGCTGGTTGATGTGGGTGAGGAAGGTGTCCAAGTCGCCTCTGCTGTGTGGCCAGATGACAAATGTGTCGTCGACGTATCGAAGCCAGAGGGAAGGAGAATGTGAAGATGACTGTAGTGCTGTTGTTTCGAAGTGTTCCATGAATATGTTGGCTATGACGGGTGAAAGTGGTGATCCCATGGCTGCGCCTTGTAGTTGTTTGTAGTAGTTGTCTCTCCATTTGAATGATGTGGAGTTGAGACAGAAGATGATGAGGTCGTGAATTTGGTCCGGTGTGAGTGCGGTTCTATCGGAGAGTGTGTCGTCAGCTTCGAGTCGATCGATGCAGGCTTCGGTGACAGGAACGCTGGTGAACAGAGATTCAACGTCAAAGCTGACCATGATGTCTGTGTCTTGTATGGTTGTCTCGGAGAGAATGTCGATGAAATGCTTGGAGTTGTTGATGTGATGCTGTGACTGTCCTACAAGAGGCTGAAGAATTGATGTCAGGTGTCTAGCGGTGTTGTAGCATGGCGATCCTCGGGTTGAAATGATGGGACGAAGTGGGATGGCGGGCCAAATAGGATGGAGCAGGTAGCTGAAGATGAACGGAGCTGGAAGTAGAGTGGCTTGGGGATGGCGTCTAGTCTGTGTAGTGAGAGTAGTTGCTGGTTTAGTTTCCTCTCAGTGGCTTGTGTCGGATCTTTCTTGAGCTGCTTGTAGGTCGGGGTCTCGATGAGGGCTGTGATCTTGTTATTGTAGTCTTGATTGTTGAGTAGTACAGTGGCGTTTCCCTTGTCTGCTTGTAGAATGTGTATCGATGAATTGTTGCGTAAGTCCTTGATGGCTGTTTGTTCTTGTTTGCTGATGTTGGGTTGTGGAGGCTTGGCTGTTGAAAGCGCTTGAGTGACTTGAAGTCGGATGTTGTCTGCTGCGGGTCTGCTCAGGAATCTTAGTTTGGGTTCAACTTGTTGTATTACTTCGGAGAATGGTATCTTCTTGGGTGATACGGCGAAGTTTAGACCTAATGATAAGACGTTGTGTTCTGCTGTTGTGAGGTTGTGGTCGCTGAGATTGATGACGGTGTCCTTGGTGTTGGTGGGTGCTGACGTACTGGTTGGTTGCTGGTTCTTGGCTAGGAGCTGGTTGAATTTGGCGATCTGTTTCTGTCGGGTCGACTGGAACGTTTTCTTGGCGGTGGAGGAGTTGAATGCTTGGCATTTCTTAAGGTCGATAGGTTGGAGTTGTTGGGAGAGGTTGATTTCGGATGCTTGGATGTTGTGTTTCACGTTGTGTAGCTGATGGCGGGTGTTGGCGATGCGTTCTCTGACTAAGGCTAATCCTGCCTTGTGTAGGATCTGTTCTGCGCGTGGTGTGTCGATTGAAGACTTGAGCTGTAGCCCCGGTGGGGTAATGCTGGAGTCACGGCAGCGTTTAAGAAAGACTTTATTGGAGGTTATACAGACTTTATACAGACTTTATTGGAGGTTATACATTTGACATTTTTGTGGAGATCAACCTTTGAGGGTATACAGAAAAACGTTTTGTTTTTTAATTCGTCAATAAAGTCTTCTTTTCAGGTGAGCTATTCCCGTCCGTAAACCTTTTACATTTTCATCTTCTTCTTGAAAACGCATGGTCAGATTTAAACCAAACTTGGAAGGAATCATCCTTAAGCCTAGTGCCCATTTAAGCCCTGGTCACAACCCACCGTGCGTGTTTTTAGTCCGTACGTTTTTTGGGGAGGCAACGGCCGCTACGTTTTTCTGAAAACGTGGGGGGGGGGGGGGGGGGGGAGTGGCAAGAGCAGGGAGGGAGTACCGTCAACGCACGGTGTAAGTGCGTGGCCCGCACGCCACGCCTGGCCGTGAGCGGTTGCGTGCATCGTACGTTGCGCACGTGGTAAGTGCGTTGTACGTGCTTACAACGTGCTTACAACGTGCTTACAACGTACGGTCTCCGTGCGGTTGCCACGTTATCGTACGGAGGCCGTACTTACACGTGCTGCTCACGTACGGTGTCCTTACTCACTAAGTGCGTGCAAGTGCGAACAACCTTTTCTGCTCATATTATACTGCATAAATCAGTGCGCACAACGTGCGTTGTAAGTGCGGAGCACGTGCTTACTCGGTACGGTCCACGTGAGTTCTGCGTGCTCATTGGACAGTTGAAATGGGGAAGTGCCGAGTAAGCACGGACCACGCACTTATCACGTGCGCAGCACGCACGTGCGCTCATTGGCTGTAGAACGCAGCGAAAACGCAGCGAACGCAGCGAAAGTTCCTCGTGCACTAAAAGTGCTACGTCGTGTCTGCGTGCTCCCAAATCCGTACTGAGTCGGTACTGAGTCGGTACTCACCACGTACGGATACCCAAATTTTGCCCACGTTTTTGCAAGTAG
Organism: Echinarachnius parma; assembly: GCA_037951105.1. Taxonomy (NCBI): domain Eukaryota; kingdom Metazoa; phylum Echinodermata; class Echinoidea; order Clypeasteroida; family Echinarachniidae; genus Echinarachnius; species Echinarachnius parma. Next base: position 45,824 of record JBAMJV010007588.1, read on the forward strand.
ACAGCACGCACGGGGCACGCACTTGCAAGTACGGCGGGTTGTGACCACCGCTTTAAGCCCTGGTCACAACCCACCGTGCGTGTTTTTAGTCCGTACGTTTTTTGGGGAGGCCACGGCCGCTACGTTTTTCTGAAAACGTGGGGAGTGGCAAGAGCAGGGAGGGAGTACCGTCAACGCACGGTGTAAGTGCGTGGCCCGCACGCCACGCCTGGCTGTGAGCGGTTGCGTGCATCGTACGTTGCGCACGTGGTAAGTGCGTTGTACGTGCTTACAACGTGCTTACAACGTACGGTCTCCGTGCGGTTGCCACGTTATCGTACGGAGGCCGTACTTACACGTGCTGCTCACGCACGGTGTCCTTACTCATTACCTTTTCTGCTCATATACTGCAGAAATCAGTGCGCACAACGTGCGTTGTAAGTGCGGAGCACGTGCTTACTCGGTACGGTCCACGTGAGTTCTGCGTGCTCATTGGACAGTTGAACTGGGGAAGTGCCGAGTAAGCACGGACCACGCACTTATCACGTGCGCAGCACGCACGTGCGCTCATTGGCTGTAGAACGCAGCGAAAACGCAGCGAACGCAGCGAAAGTTCCTCGTGCACTAAAAGTGCTACGTCGTGTCTGCGTGCTCCCAAATCCGTACTGAGTCGGTACTCACCACGTACGGATACCCACATTTTGCCCACGTTTTTGCAAGTAGACAGCACGCACGGGGCACGCACTTGCAAGTACGGCGGGTTGTGACCACCGCTTTAAGCGGTGGTCACAACCCGCCGTACTTGCAAGTGCGTGCCCCGTGCGTGCTGTCTACTTGCAAAAACGTGGGCAAAATTTGGGTATCCGTACGTGGTGAGTACCGACTCAGTACCGACTCAGTACGGATTTGGGAGCACGCAGACACGACGTAGCACTTTTAGTGCACGAGGAACTTTCGCTGCGTTCGCTGCGTTTTCGCTGCGTTCTACAGCCAATGAGCGCACGTGCGTGCTGCGCACGTGATAAGTGCGTGGTCCGTGCTTACTCGGCACTTCCCCAGTTCAACTTTCCAATGAGCACGCAGAACTCACGTGGACCGTACCGAGTAAGCACGTGCTCCGCACTTACAACGCACGTTGTGCGCACTGATTTCTGCAGTATAATATGAGCAGAAAAGGTTTTTCGCACTTGCACGCACTTAGTGAGTAAGGACACCGTACGTGAGCAGCACGTGTAAGTACGGTCTCCGTACGATAATGTGGCAACCGCACGGAGACCGTACGTTGTAAGCACGTTGTAAGCACGTACAACGCACTTACCACGTGCGCAACGTACGATGCACGCAACCGCTCACGGCCAGGCGTGGCGTGCGGGCCACGTACTTACACCGTGCGTGTGACGTGCGTTGCCGGTACTCCCTCCCTGCCTTTGCCACTCCCTCCCTACGTTTTCAGAAAAACGTGGCGGCCGTGGCCTCCCCAAAAACCGTACGGACTAAAAACACGCACGGTGGGTTGTGACCAGGGCTTTAACGATCTGGGCCTAGCGATCTAGAGCGATCTTGCCCGAATAGGAGCGATCCCCTGAGATCTGTGGTTAAGTCGCCAAGTGGGCACCAATGGCCGCACCAGATCGCTGTAACTCGCGTCCGCAAGGGTGGTGTCGGTTGCGGTCGCCGGGGTTTTGACATGTTCAAAAATCTGGCGACCAGGTCGGTCTCGATCGCATTCGCGGCGATCTGGTGCGATCTGGTGCGGCCATTGGTGCCCACTTTGCGACTTAACAAAGATCTCAGGGGATCGCTCCTATTCGGACAAGATCGCATAGGCCTAGCGACCTTGGAATCATCAGTTCGCAGTGAGTCAGCCTAATTCCATTGTGTACGCGATCTTTTCAATTTGGCCTCCTTGGGGTCATAGCTTGGCCCCTATTTCCACCCATTGTCAAGGAATACAATAACGAGGAATTCACGCTTTTTTATTCTGAATTTGTTGGCGAGGCATGGCTAGCCGATTGAACATTTATTTCATTTTCTTGATATCAAGAGTTACCAACAGCAAATCATTTATTGATATCAACAATTCAAGAAAAATATCAAGAAAAGAATTCTTGATTCTTGCAGGGCGCCTTTGTAGAGCAGTTTCGCATAACTGAACCTCGAATTCTTGATATCAAGAAACCATTTTCTGTTGCTAACCAATGGCAATTCCTGATTTCAAAAATTCAACTCCTGGCATCAAGAAATCGAATTCTTGATATCAAGAAATCGAACTCTGGATATCAAGAAATCGAACTCTGGATATCATTAATTTATTTCCTGATATCAAGAATTTAATTATTGATATTTGAAAACAGAATTCCTGATATCAAGGATTGAATTCCTGATATCAGGAAATATGAAAAATTGCCCAAATGGCTTTTTTTGTGCGATCCCGCCCGACATGCGATCGAGAACGAAATTTTTAAACATGTCCAAAACCTTGCGACCGCAACCGACACCACCCTTGCGGACGCGAGTTACAGCGATCTGGTGCGGCCATTGGTGCCCACTTTGCGACTGAACAACAGATCTCAGGGGATCGCTCCTATTCGGGCAAGATCGCTAGGCGCAGATCGCAAGGTGGGCACTGGGTTTATTAAACAAAACTCGCAAAGTGTATTATGATGTCAAGACAAGCAAGAGCGAACAATACCTGGCTCTAATGCGCGCATGCGTGGAAATGGGGACAATAGGAAGTCGCCATGAGATCGCATAGTGGGCACCGAAATGATCGCGTACGCAATGAGATCGGGCTGATTCGCGGCGAACTGGTGCGATTCACACCGAACTGAGATCGCTAGCAACTCGGGCTAGATCGCAAGCGCAGATCGCCTAATGGGCACTGGGCTGGTAGGGGATCCAAAGTTGTTCAAATGGTAAACGTGGCCCCCATGGGGACCCAGGGGGGGGGGGGGGGGGGCCCGAAAGGGCCCAAACTTTGTAAATGTTAAAAAGTAACTGTTTCATCTGCATAACTGGGTCAAGAACTCTCCCTCAATAGACGCATAATCTAAAAAATCATCTCTTCAAACAACATTATCAGTCATAGCTCAACCACTCTCTATTTTATATACATTTTGTATTATATTTTGGGAAGTGCCCCGTTCCGTTTTTTTTGGGCCACCCTGTATAAATTCGTCATATTATTATTATAGGTTTTCCCGCTCAATTTTGCACTTTTTTCAATCGAATTCATTTAGGGTCATTCAAATTCACGCGTTGCCGCGTAATCGTTGGTATCGGTTTTTCAAATTCCGAATAAGTGCAAGCGAATTCATGCATACGCATTTTCTTTCGTGAATAGACACGGAATTTCATGTATGGGCACTCGAATTCATTTACTGGAAAGCGAGTTCACGTATGTGCAGCCAAGTTTCAACTGTGTGCAAACGATTTAGCACGAATACGTAATGCATGGCTAATGAGCATGCTTGGAGCAATCGATTTCATTTCGGGTTAATCAATTTAGCACTTTGTTCATTCGATTTAGTTAATGTATAGTGTGTTCAAATGTGTGTTTGAAAACTTACACCCACAAAATATATTACACACACGCGCGCACACACTTACACTCACACACACACACAATATAAAATCACACACATATACAAATGTCTTTTCAGTTATTCTTTTTTTCTCATGTTTCTTTTTTCTTCTTTTTATCATCTTGATATTTTTTGTATATTTTTCTCTTTGTGATATATATTTGTTATGTCTTGTTTTTCATTTTTTCATCTAATTTTTCTGTTCATCTTTATTTTTAAACACACGCGCGCACACACACGCGCACACATACACATACGCACACACACGCACACACACAAAAAAAGCACACACACACATATACAAATGTCTTTTCAATTATTCTTTTTTCTCATGATTCTTTTTTCTTCTTCTTTCCATTTTTTCATCTTTATTTATCATCTTGATATGTTTTCTTTTAATCATAACTTTTACACTTTCATCTTTGTGATATATATTTGTTACGTCTTGTTTTTCATTTTGTTTTCATCCAATTTTTCTTTTCATCTTGATTTTCATCATGATTTTACTTGTAATGGTTGATCTTTATTGTTCATCCTTTTCATCCGCAGTTGTTTATAAACCCCTCAAAAAAAGTTCGGAAACTCAAGTTTGATCGATCATATCTCTCATAATTTTTAATTAGCATATTCGAAATCGGTGTCACAATAAAGCCTCATTATATACCTTTCAAACGGTGCATTATGTGTAGTGATTATGCGATTGGGGCGATTGCAGTAGCCCAGAGAATAGGGGGAGGCAGGAAGTGAAATGTCGCAAAATGGCTCAATGCATTTAATTTACGAGTGCATGACTGTGCTGACCAGTTTTTTAAAAGTTCACTTTCTATTGAATACTGCCACCCTTTCCATTCATCAAAATCATTGGAATTTGATACCATTGTAATGGAAATGATCTCGTCATTACGATGGCATATTAATCGTAAGGAATATGCAAATGGGGGGTGTGCAGCGAACCGGAATATGGAGATGGGTCGAGTGTGAAATCAAACAAAAAGATATGGACTTGACACAAAATCAGAGTGTTGCATTTTTTTAGAGCTTTTGGGAGGATTTTTTAGCATTTCAAATAAAATATTCATGATTCAAATTGATATCAACGGAAAGCCCAACAACTCTTCTGTATGAAAATGTAAAATTTATAATGATTTTAGTAAAGGGCGGCTGCAGGGAGATGAATGTAGGGGAGCCTCAAAAAGGACCCATTTCAAAACGCTCTGATTTCAAGGCACAACTGAGTCACTATTCATGCGTTTTCAATTGAATTCTTCTCATTCATGGCCAAATCATTCAAGTCGCATTACATCCTCCACACAAAGGTAAAAGACACCGACAACAAATCAGAGCGTTTTGAAATGGTTCACTTTTGAGGCTCCCCCACATTCATCTCCCTCCAGCCGCCCTTTACAAAAATCATTATAAATTTCACATTTTCATACAGAAGAGTTGTTGGGCTTTCCGTTGATATCAATTTGAATCATGAATATTTCATTTGAAATGCTAAAAAATCCTCCCAAATGCTCGAAAAAAATGCAACGCTCTGATTTTTTGTCAACACCATATTTTTTGTCTGATTTCACACTCAACCGATCTCCATATTCCGGTTTGCTGCGCAAAACCCATTTGCCTAATCATTACGATCAATATGCCATCGTAATGAAAAGACAATTTCCATTAAAATGGTATCAAATTCCAATGATTTTGATGAATGGAAAGGGTGGAAGTATTCAATAGAAAGTGAACTTTCAAAAAACTGGTCAGCACAGTCATGCACTCGTAAATTAAATGCATTGAGCCATTTTGCGACATTTCACTTCCTGCCACCCCCTATTCTCTGGGCTACTGCAATCGCCCCAATTGCATAATCACTACATATAATGCACCATTTGAAAGGTATATAATGAGGCTTTATTGTGAAACCAATTTTGAATATGCTTATTAAAAAATACGAGAGATATGATCGATCAAACTTGAGTTTCCGAACCTTTTTTGAGGGGTTTATGTCGTGAGAGCATGGGCATGCTTTCTTACTTGATTAATTGATATGTAAATATGCACATTTGCATAATGGAACATTCAGAGGAAGGACCCCGTCCCCTTTATCCCAACAAATCTTCACATGATTTTGAATGGTATTTCGTCTCCAATTAAAGCCTAAATTCCCTCTGCACTGGATCTGCCTCTGCAATTGTTAAATTGAGTTCTTTCAAACATGGATGCACATTCGCGAATTCGAATGACCGAGAGACGACGTGCAGCGGAAGTAACAGGTGAATTTGAAAGACCATTGATGAAAAGATATGTTCTTTGTGCTAAATCGGCTGACCGACGGGCGAATTCGTTTGCTCCTAACGTGATTTCGAACGGTTATACACGAACACGAATGCTGGTTTGTTCCGGCGATCGCAATACGCGCGAATTCGATTGCTCCGATTATCAAATTGGATTGATAAAAGCGCAAAATTGAGCGGGAAAACCTATATTATTATCAAAACGCATGTTTGGATTTTAATGAAACTTGGCAGAATTCATTCTTAGGGGTAGGGGATCCACATTTTTTTCAAATGGTTAACGTGGCCCCCATGGGGCCCAGGGGGAGGGCCCCTAAGGGCCAAAACTGTGTAAATTTCAAACCACTTCTCCAGATCCAAAAGTGGAACAGTCAAGTTATATTATGTCACTGAGTATATTACCTTCTTAAGTGAAGAATACAAATTATCCATGACAGTTCCCGGGGTGGCCCAATTCGGTCCATGAGAGGGTAACAGGTAGGGGGGCATAGGAAACATACTTGTTTCATCTATTTCTTCAAAAACTATGGTCAAACTTAACCAAAATGAGGCAAGAAATATCCTTAGCGGCAGGAAATGCAAGGTTTTCCTTGCACAGTCATTTATGAAATAGACATTATTATAAGGAAGAAGGGAATATAATAGACTAGCCCAGTAGCTTTCGTCTCGACATTTTGTGTGATAAAGTGCTGAGATATCATGACGGCACTGATTTTCCCCCTACATTTTGTTTGAACCTCTGACATTTTTTGTTTGTACCTCTGACATAATGTACAAAATACACCCTTGATACTTGATACTTGATGAGGTAATCCCTTGATGCAGCTGCAAAGCTATACTTCATATACTTCTTTCATATTGTGCACACTATACTGTGTCATGTTTATTTCGAAGATTATAATAGTTTCTCGCGCTCGGTTTTTGTTTTGTTTTAATACAAACTTCATCGTAAGTAGCAGACGATACTTGTCTGGATATTTATTTTGTTATCTTGGTATAATTATAGAGTTTGGGTTATCAAGTTCCTGGAGTATAATGATTATAATGATTGAATATAATGATTGGTGTTTCGAAATTATTTATGTACGCATCGAGGAAATTTCTTTTTCTTTTTTTTATTTTTTTAATTTGCATAACTCATTTCACGATCTACTTGATATATTAAAGGGACAGTCCCCCTTTTACAAATCGTCTGAAGAGTTTCCAGTTGATGGATGGGGATGAATGTAACACACACAACAAAAATCAGATCGAACAGCCCTGTAATTTGGATTCTACGAATGAAAAACGAATGCGTCCCTCCATCAAACTATATATCGGTCAATAAAGGAGTTTAACTGGTTTAGCATAATATTACAACAATATTGTACTTATTCTTGTAAAGGTAATGTGAAGACGACAATGGTAAAGGTATGTCACGGAAAAGATCTAGAAAATGAAGAATATATAATTACATGTAGTCAGTTTAAGCGAGGTTTGGTTATTTTGTTTAGAATTCGCTTATGCCGTTGTTTGATCTCTGCGCGGGTCACGTAGCTAGCGCGGGTCACGTAGGGGTCACGCACAGCAACGTGGTACTCCGTGGAATATGTGTGCGAACTTTCTCACCGGGTGAATACACGTATAATGCACAATTAAACGCTGGATGTCGTTTTATTAGTTTGAGGTCTATAACTCCACGAAAAAGAGATTTCAAGCCCTAATTTGTTCAGGTATGCTGTTAAATGACATTTTCTTTCATATAAGACAATAACCTCGCAACTTTTGAAATTTGGCTTGCAAAAGAGGGCCTGTCCCTTTAATATTTTTCACTGGTATAAATATGTGTGCAGTTTGTTTAATGTTCAGATGGGGGTGACCTATTATGCAGATGTACAACACTGTATTTGTATTATTCACATTCTAATGGTGACTCTATTATATAAAATATCCTTACTTGAAAGCTCGAACTGTCGACAGACCACCAAGTGTCTCGGAGAAATGTGCCAGGATTGGTGATCGGCTCACACTCTCTATGCGCTGTATCTCCCTGTTTAGATAAGAAATTATAATAATATCATCAGCATCATAATCATCATCATCATCATAATCATCATCGTCATCATCATCTTCTGATCACCACAAAAGACGACCGCCCGTTACATTTGTACGCATAATTTAACACATAAATATAATTTTTTATCAACTTCACTATCATAATTTAAAACGTTTCTTTAAACAGGCTCCTTTGTTTTCAAAAGTATGTAAACTTACCATAAACATTTCAAGTTTATTCGGGCTAAGTTTTCGATAGGCCAAACTATATAAACATGTAATAAATCAATTCCATACAAGAATCTGGTGAGTCTTGTTAACTTCATGAGGTTTGCCAAATCTAGTATAGGAAAAGGTTAAAGGGATAATTGAGTTTTGGTAAAGAGAGTACAGTTTTGGTCAAACTGAATTTTATTAACCAAAACCAGCACCATTACATTACAAACTAATAGTTATAACTCCACTATGCTCGAAAGGAATGACAAATTTCAAATGACTAAGTAAAAAGCCTGTTATCATTCAAAAGGAGCCGTTAAAATTCAAGAGGGCGCTCTCTAAAACTCATACCCATTAAAAATAAAAAATATTGTGCAATAAAAAATATTGTGCATGTGATGTTCTGTTGAAATAGTGATTAAATAGACAGATAATCAACAACTATTTACAAACCTCTTTTGTAAACTTTTGAAAAGAGGAAGCATTTAAAAAATTTGTCTAACGGCTGGTTCAAAATTATCGAACAATTTTGGGGCCCTACAATTATTACAAATGGTTATGTTTATGGATATTTCAGCCATTTCTGAACCGAATTTAATCAAATAAAGTTTATTATGTCATTACAATTATATGCTCTTTCAAATTTGACACTCAGTTTTTCATTATCTCTCAAAAGATTACTTTGTGTAGCGCCCTCTATACCAAAACTCAACTAACCCTTTAATATAGATATGTAATTTGGTAAATTATCCTCTATATACGTTAAAGAATATAATATCATCTACTTTACCTGTCTGTCCGGATGAAAAATACGAAAAGGCCGAAGAAAGCGATGCCAATCGGAGTGAAGAAGATGATGAAGAACGGATTGATCACCGTGTTGACTATGATGGAAGCTACCATATTTACCAATCCGTTGATGAACATGTTGATGGCGATCAATAAACGCTGAAGAAAATGGGGAAGTTACATGTAATGCATAAGATCGTAATACATGTACTGTGGATGCAAATTTAACTCACAGGCTAGACACATGGGGCAGGAAGCTTTTAAACATTCGGGTAAAAAATACAATTCGGGCAAAAAATACCGTGTACATATTTATGCCGGCAAACCCCTCACATTATGATTGTACAAGAAATGTTACCGCACAAAATGTGTGCCTTGCAGGGGATACGCATATATATATATATAAACAGTTAATTACCTGCAAACGAAGAAATACTTATATTCAAATTCTTAATGTCAACAATTGAACTGAATTACCTGATCTATGAGATATGTGTCACTAGACAGTCGGTTCAGAATCCGCCCTACTGGTGTTGTGTCGTAGAACCTATCAAAGACGCCAACAAATTGATTAACGTAATACGTTTTTTCCACTTATTTTACACTTTCAAGATGAACATGTTATAGTGTGTAACTAATTTCAGCAAGCTCTTATCAGCCTGCAATATTATATGAACACTTTAAATGACAATATCGATGGTAATTCATAATTTTCATCACATTTCTATCATTGATGCTATATCATGTATATAGGGCAATATTCGAAGGAACCGTTTAGGCCTTCGTCACATGTCCAACGGTCTCCGGCCGAATTTGTGGATCGCTAGAGAGTCGCCGAATTTCAAATCCACCAGGGAGTCGAGCGTATTTTTCGCTTGAAATCTACCCTGTTACATATTGGAAGGGTCTCGGGAGGTGCCCTTTGAACACTTGTGGCCAGAAATCGCCCGTCACCCCCATCAGTACACAAAAGGAAGTCGGGCAAAGCCCGCTCGCCATAAGGGCGCGCGCCGTCCTGCCTGGCGTTCTCCGACGCGTCCGCGCCTCGAATATATTTATATAGGACATTTAACAAGGTGTACACATCATATTTCTGAGGTAAAAATGCAGGGGATATAATAAGCCAGGGGTCAATTCCTAAATTGATAGGAGGAGCGCGACCGGGGCCCGTAGAAGCTTCCCGACGGCGGCCCGACACAAGCACAGAGCGCGCTCGAAGCACGCCCGACTTGAGCGGGATACGGGAGGAGGTCACTCGAGTATCATATAGGGAGCCCGTGCGTCGGCAGCGCAGCTTTGCCGACCTCCGTCCGAATTTTAAAGCCCAAAATGGTCTAAAATCGTCCGATTCCCGCCCGAATATCGATCGAATGTTGCCGATGCCCGAGCGATCTACGGGCGACCTGTTTACGAGCTCTGCGACCTTAAAATTCGCCATTGGAAAATCGCTGAATAAGGAGCAGGTTTCGGTGCCCTGTGAATGTCGGCCGATCCCTAAAAAACGCGGCGGAGCCCGCAGTTATTGAGATCGCAAAGTTTTCGACCGGGCTCCGTTTTGGATATGTGACGACCCCTTTACCAGTATACGAGGAAAGATGAAAAAGAACACATGACATGTTCTTAAATTGCTTTAAATGACAAGTCAAAGGCCGCCCAATTCACCCTAAGCAATTTATCCATTATTTTCAGTCGTGAACATAGCGAATATACCTGCATTTGGGCAAGAAGTGCAGGTTAGCAACAACAATGACACCCCCGTATACGTACTGTCCCACCAAATACTCGTCATTCATCGTCATGCCTATTGGACCAAAGTGTTCCTATCTAACGATAAAACAAACTATCGATAAACTCCACTGGAAACCTGAACAAGTTATCAAGAAGTTGCCGAAGAAGAGTGTTTGCAGCATTTAAGATACCAGCGTTGGTCAAGATGTGACCAGCAAAGCCCTGAGAACAGCCATGCCTATATCCAACTTAAACCAAGTGTTCCTATAAACAAATCTGTAAACCTACCTCATTGGAAGCTTGACCAAGTTTTCCAGGAGCCCCCTATGTAGAGTCTTGGCAGCCATGAAGATACCAGCGTTGGCCAAGAAGTAGAAGAAAAGCTGACTCGTCACTGTTGCTAGAGACAGACCGGCATAACCCTCTACGTAGTACCCTGCAGGATGGGCATCATCACCATGCTAGTAGTATAAAGATATCAACTTTATAGAGGAACGTTCTATTTTGGTGAACAAATACGAGCAAAGTGTCCAGCTAACAAACATAATATACCTCAGTACTTGTGTAGTATGTTCGTTATGTGCATTCAAACTGTTTGTATACCCAGGTTTGTTAAACTATTTACCATTACACACGTCAACACTTATTTGGAAGCTCATTTGTTTGAAGGTGATACACTAATGTATATTCTAAAACGAAGAAAATAGAACACAGACTATTCTAAAAACGAGTAATTTGGATATTGTACATGTATGTAGAGAGCATTGGAATTATTAACATATTGTGTCATCGAAATTTCTTACAATTTCCTATATATTAAAATTAAATTTTCTGTGCATTCAGCTGCATCATAATACTATTCTAAACAAACCAAAACACTCATAGAAAATAACCATTACTCGTGTTTCCCTTCAAACTTACCGCAGAAAAGTTTCGTCTGATATCTGACCAATTAGAGAGCCAGAAGTCTGTGTTGATTTGAAGAACCACTCTCATGACAACACTACAACCAATCAGGAGCACCAATCCATAGCCCATGGCCCGGATGTAGTATAGGTAGATGCTCATGGCAACCGATCCATACTCGCGGTCTTCTTGCACTATCAGACGTCCGCGATCGTTATCTGAAAGATATGTTAATCGTATTTTAGACATGGGTATAACCTTCATATATTTGCAATTCTGTATTTCTTTATTGGTGCCAGTCCAAACGGTATACCAATTGAATTATTACAACTGAATGACAGTTGACTCGAAAGTAACAGAAAATTAAATTCTACCTACCGCTCCTTAAGGGCATGAATTATAGGTATTGTAGCCCAAGTATAATTTTCAACATTATGAATGCAGACATGAAAGTCGAAGGTATGACCTAAAACATTTTTTTTCTTTAAATACATAATTTACTTCACCTTTAAACACTAAAAGCTGAATCATTCAGTAGATCCCTTTCAATTGTCCCTTATTTGACACGTCGTATCCTTCGGATTTGTTTCAGGTTAATATAGTTGCTTCTGACAAACACGACCATGAATAAAAATGGTGTCTGGGAAGTACCATCAGTGGCAAAAGCACCAGTCTAGCAACCCAGGGGTCTCCGGTTCGATTCCAGGGCGAGCCAATTTTCTTTCCTCTATTTCATTTACTTCACGGTTTCGGTAAATCTAAATTGAATATGCTCAGTACCTGTCTCTGAGACGGGGCTGCCGATGATGGACATTTTTCTCGAACACTGCCTGAACAGCTGCCTCCTCTCGAGCTCGACCGTCGAATTTTCGACATCCACCTCGCTCGCTCGTCGTGCGGCTTCATTCCATTCGAGCTCGAGTTCGACGTGTGCGCGGGCGAGATCATTCGGTGAACCCTGAGCCTTTACCCTACCATTTTCCATCAATATGATCTGTGGTAAAAATGCATACAATAATGTCAGATGTTTATTCAACACCAACGACATATCCGAATAGTTTACAACCTTATCATGCTTATGATCTCTGTTCAGTATTGTATTGCTATTAATGATTTTACATCGGATTCCATATATTTTTTATTGACGAGTACGACAAATTTCCAATAAAAAAAAAAAATATCCACCTAAGTAAATCAGAATATAGGTTGCGTTACTTTTACTTGGTAACTCGGCCGAGGCCACATTCATCATCAAGCATGTGGTATCCTTCTTTTTCCTTTGTAAGTAATTCGCTAAACATACAGAACATACCCATTCTTTTTTATCAACAAAAACAAAGTAAGATCTTGGGACGACAAGTTTGGAAGTGTCAGGGACAGAACGAAGATTATAGTGTATGTTATTCTTTATTTTAAAGGATATCCCCTTTCGTTTTATGTTGTATGGTACATCAATGGGGACACGAGCCACAGTCTGGAAATGTCAACACTAATTGTAATAACTAGATACGCAAATACAAGTATTACCTACCTGGTCCGCCTGAGGCAAGTACTGCAGCTGATGCGTGACCATGACGACGGTGCGACTGTCCGCACGCAAGGTCTCCATGATCCCCTTGTTGAACAGGGCATCTTGCACATGGAGGTCAAGTGCGGACAAAGGGTCATCCTACGTAAACGGTTAATTTTGTCAATATTTTATAAGCAACGGTTTTCAATTATTGATATTAGTAGAAGCGACTTTTTTATATTATCATTATGATGATTATTATTAGTAGTAGTAGTACATGTAGTAGTAGTAGTAGTAGTAGTAGTAGTAGTAGTATTAATATTATTATTATTACTTGTAGTAGTAGTAGTAGTAGTAGTAATAGTACTAATAGTAGTAGTACTAATAGTAGTAGTAGTAGTAGTAGTAGTAGTAGTAGTAGTAGTAGTAGTAGTAGTAGTAGTAGTAGTAGTAGTAGTAGTAATATTATGATAATATGTATTATTATTATTATAAGTATTATTATCATTAACATTGCTTCGTTCGTATTATTATTAGTAGTAGTAATATGATTATTATCATTATCGTCATCTCACCAGGATGACGAAGTCACTGCCTGAATAGATAGCTCTTGCCACACTGACTCGTTGCCTTTGGCCACCACTCAGATTAATGCCATTCTCTCCGATTTCTGTCCGATCCTTGGCTGGCAACAAGTTCATGTCGGGTTGCAGGGAACATGCTGATATCACCTTTTGATATCTACAACAAAATAATTATTTAAAAAAAATTGTGATTGTCATGGTCTCATGTGATCGTGTCATTGTATCTCGTAACAAGAGCACGGTTGTCTAAACTCTTCAAATGTCTGCAACATGTTGAAGTAAAGAGGTCATGATAACATCTCATTCTCTCTAATCATCTGGAACTCTCAAATTGTATACCCAGAACAAAACTAACATACATAATGCGTAAGCTTCGTCACATTATTAATGATGGTCATTTTGGATCTGGTCTTTGGTCTTATGGTTAACTACTGTACACAGAGTGAGTCAGAAAAGAATGTCCCAACTTTTTTAAGTTATCTTGTTTAAAGTATGAACATTTAATCATGGGTTGTATGATATGTCCTGGTAGAGTTATCCTCCCAGCATATTTTGGTATCCTTTAAATTTGAATCCATGCACGCATGACTGAACAAAAGACAATCTTTAGAAGACTGCAAAATCTCACTGGTCATGGTAATTTATCGAATCGGGAAATAACATACATACATGTATATCATAAAGGAAATACAGGTTGTGTCAATAAACATGTGATAAGTTCAAGAGTCAATTCCAATAACTTTCATATAATTCAAGACAATTAAAATTACCTCTTGTAGTTCATCTTTTTCCCAAAAAGAATGTTTTCCCTAAGGGATGTGTTCATCAGCCAGGGTTGCTGCGGAGCATACGCCAGTTTACATTTACCTCTAATCGAAATAAAGAGAAAAACAAAACAATTAGACAAACCTTTCTCATCTAGGAATAAATCTACAAAGAGTACTAGTTTAGAGTCTTTAAGCATAATAATGCACATAAATCCAATTAAAGGAGTCTTGTAACGTTGTTAAAGGGATAGTTGAGTTCTGGTATAAAAGAGAGTACAGTTTTGGTCAAACTGAATTTTAGTAAGCAAAACCTGCACCATTACATAACAAACTAATAGTTATAACTCCACCATGCTAAAATAGAATACATAATTACAAATAACTAAGTCAAATGCCTGTTATCATTAAAAAAGAACTGTTAAAACTCAAGAGGGCGCTCTTTGAACACTCATCGGTTTAAACCATTTTAAATAAGATATTGTGCATGTGATGTTATGTTGAAATAATGATTAGATAGAGAGATTATCAACAACTATTAAAAAAAACATTTGTACGTTTTTGAAAAGAGGAAGCATTTTTTCAAATTTTCTAACGGCTGGTTCGAAATTGTCGAATAATTGTGGGGCCCCACATTTATTACGAATGGTAATGTTTATGGATATTTCAGCCATTTCTGAACCGATTTTGATCAAATAAATTTTATTCTGTCATTAAAATTGTATGCTGTTTTGAATTTGACACTCAGTTTTTCATTACCTCACAAACAAAATAAGTAGTCTAGCGCCCTTTCTACCAAAACTCAACTATCCCTTTAACATGAGCCAAATCTGATGATGGGTTGATTATTACAATTTCATATTATTCAAAGTCCTTCATAATTTTAGTAAGTCATGTGTCGTCTTAGTTAAATAATACGCTGAAAATTATGCGCCTGCTGACCTTGCACACCATCTGCATAATAGATGGCAAACTAAGAATCCAGATTGTGACCATACCTTTGCGCTCGTATCGCACCCTTTACCATAGTCATCTCGCCAACCATAGCTCCGAGAAGTGAAGATTTACCAGACCCAACAGGCCCAACAATGATGGTCAATTTACCTGCATAAAAAAAAAGTAATTTGGTTTACCCATGTTTGAAACACTTCGACCGAGGCAGCTTTTAAGGGGAAAAGTGTGACATTTATTCCCAGATCTTATTTTGAATAGGTACTTTTCCTTCAGTGCTACAGTGGTACTAAACTAAATGAATAAATAACACACTAATAGGTTGTATCGCTGTATTCGATTGGACTAAACTTCATTCTAAACAAAAAATTACATTACAATTTTGATTAACTTATTCATGCCACATGGTGGATAATTATTTAGAAAGAATGGAAAGACAAGATGTTGTAATTATTTCTAGTCTATTGTGTGCATACTATGTTATGTTTAAGTATTATTTAATTGAAGGGAAATAAATCCCCATGTTATTAGTTGATAACAACGTAGACAAGGAATTCCTTCTGACCCAACCAACGTACCAACGTACCGAGTGGAATACTAATGTTGATGTCCATGATATCAGGGGAGTCAATGTAGGGATTCCATACAAAGTCACCATTCCGGATCTAAAATAATAACAAATGATTGTTATATTTACATGTTGAAAAGTGTATGAAGTCTGATGAAATCACAATATTATAGCTAAACTTGAGTATAAAGACAACCAAATGTAGATGGGGAAGACATGGTTCATGTACGTAGAAATGTCTTTATTGGATCGTAGAATAATGATCTTTATAGGCAGGTTCTCTTTACAGACAGTGGTTATTTAATTCATAACCTATCGGGTATCGTTAGTCAAATGCTCTTCAAACAACTGTCTACTAACTCGGGCTTGAAACTAATCAATACAATATTAATACAAAAAATAAAACTCACTCCCTCACCAAATCAGCATTCATGTAGCTTCCTAGTACCTTATTACCAACACAATGTACAAAAATGCAGCGTTTTTCGCGTAATGTGTCAAAACAATTTATGTTAAATAAATCTTGTGAATATGCCAAAAAAATATTGCTGACTTCCGTCTTCTCTGTTTGCAGTACACTTATATTCCCTCTCAGATATTGTTTGTTTTCTTTCCTTCGTACATATCCGACTCTACGTCCTGACTGATGGACCCTGTCGAGTACCCAAGTAGAAGTAGAAGTAGAAGTATCCATAGCACCATAATCATAATATATATAGGTCTGATGGTGAACAGTATTGATGTTCAAAGTTCACTTGGACAGAATGTGTAAGGCGGTAAATCCTAACAAATTCTTGCGAGTTCGCTCAAGTAGCTATATGGTAAATATTGATTCTGAAATGAGAGGCTAAAAGAGTACATATTTTTTGTAGAAAAATTGATGCAGTTTCCTTTTACATCGAATACAAAATACTCGGACATCTGTATCCCTCGTTATATGACCCCATGTGCCATTTTTGTGTCTTCTTCCAAATACATGAATGAATGTAAAGGACTGCTGAAAACTGAGTATCCGCTATAATAATTATAATAATGATAACAATTAAATAATTATATAAGCGCAATAGAGTATATATTTATAGTAGCTGCGCTATATAAATGTTCATATTATTATTATAAAGCCAAGTGGAATAAATCTAGCAGATCCTTCGTCTGGGCTGAAATGACAAGTACATTACTGTTACATGAAGCTAAATAC